>QNQO01002744.1:0-93651 GCA_003290165.1 Berberis thunbergii | reverse complement strand
CCAATTACAACATATGAGTCGAGCTATGACCATGACTCTCAAAGCCAAAAAACAATTGGGTTTTGTTGATGGATCTATCAGAAAACCCGACGACAAAGCCAATGATGATGAACTACAACAATCTGATCGTTGCAATAGCTTGGTGGAAATCATGGCTTATCAACGCCATCTTACCTGACCTCCAGGCAAGTGCCATGTACTGTGAATTGGTCTATAATGTGTGGGCTAATTTGAAAGAAAGATATGCACAAACTAACTACTTTTAGATCTATCATATTGAATCTGAAATCCATGGATGCACTCAAGGGGCGATGAATGTGAGCGTCTACTTTACCAAATTAAAGGCTCTATGGGACTAATTGGATGTTGTGGTTGGTTTTGCTGAAGACACTAGTGACACCATGAACACCGTTCTCTTATATTCCACACTCAACGCTCGATCAAGTTCTTGATGAGGCTAACCGACGCCTACAATTCTATTAGGGGTCAAATTTTGTTGATGGATCCACTTCCTCCACTCAACAAGGTTTACTCCCTTGTGATTCGTCACGAATGCCAGCAAGAGATCTCTACAGGCAAATCCAACATACCTATTGCTGCAACTTTTGTCATGCGAAATATTGATCCCAAAGGTGCACACAACATTGATAAGTAGGTGGTTACCCCGAAAACCCTTTAATCCCGACATCAAGTGTGGAACATATGACAGGGTAGGTCATACTGCTGTTGACTGTCGTTCTCATCTCACTTGTGATTATTGTGGATTGAAAGCCCACACTATCGACAATGTTGGAAATTTAAGAGAGCTGATCATACTAAATAACAACGTTTTCAGAAAGATCATCCTAGGGGCAATAATGTATCCACTTCTTCTGATGTGCAGTCATCCAATCTTTTCCATTCACTTTCGAGCAGTGCAAGCAAATCATGGCTTTGCTCCACAACAAGTCCAAGGCTCACATATTCGTAATGATTTTTCTATTACATAATTGACAGGTAAAGTACTCTCTCTCAAACCTCATGGCTCTCGTTCATCATGGATCCTTGATAGCGGCGCGATTGATCATATAGTTCATAACCCTAATTTACTTACATCTTCCAAACCTGTCCACAATCGAACCGTTGAGGTTCCTATTGGTACACTCGTCGTTGTTACACACATTGGCACCATGATTTTCTCTTTTGTTTTTACCTTGCATGATGTTCTTTGTGTTCACTTTTTTAATCTTAATTTAATTTACATTAGCAAACTCACAAAACATTATCTCTTTCTTACCATTTTTCTAAAATTCTTGTCTGATATAGGATCTTTGTTCGGGGAAGATGATTAGGACAACAACCGAACTTGATGGTTTGTACTATCTGGACGGCGCCACCACCACAACTTTCCACCACTTGTCACATCATTCGAGACAACAACCTTGTGTTATGGCACAATTGCCTAGGTCACATTTCAGATAAAACTCTTTGTCTCCTTCCAATCTCTTTTCGCGATGATAGTACTTGTGTTTCAATAAATGTGTTATTTGTCCTTTAGTCAAACAAACTAGAAATAAGTTTTCATTATCTCATATTTCGAGTACTGCTCCTTTTTCCTTATTACATGTTGACATTTGGGGAGGATATCACGTTGCTTCCCTTTCTGGAACGCGTTATTTTCTCACCATTGTTGATGATTATACACGATGTACTTGGATTTATCTCATGAAACACAAGCCTGACACACATACACTCTTAATTTATTTTATTAATTATGTTGAAAATCAATTTTCTTCCAAAATTCAAACTATTCGCTGTGATAACGGACTTGAATATTTTCTCATTGATTTTTATGCTTCAAAAAGCATTACCCATCAAACTTCTTGTTTCTCTATGCCCCAACAAAATGGAGTGGCGGAACGCAAACATAGACATCTTTTGAATGTTGCTCGTGCCCTTTTGTTTCAAGCACATCTCCCTAAACATTTTTTGGGAGAAGCAATTCTCACCGCTGCTATCTCATTAATCGCACACCGTCCTCTGTGCTTAAAAGCAAAACAACTTTTGAACTTCTCTCTAACAAACCACCCACCCACTCTCACCTTCGAGTATTTTGTTGTCTATGTTTCGCTTTCACACATGCAAAACATCCTAGCAAATTGGATGCTCATTCTAGTCAATGTGTCTTTCTTGGATACTCTCACGAGCAAAAATGATGCAAAGTCTATGATCTCACCCACAAAAAGGTCATTGTTTCTCGTGACGTCATCTTTCATGAGGAGACTTTTTTCTTATTTTTCTGACGACAGCTCATTACAGTCGAAAACTTATTGTGATCCAGATTGGGCTAGATGTAGAGATACTAGGAGATCCATTACATGTTATTGTGTCATACTTGGTAATTCACCAATTTCTTCGAAAGCTTAGAAACAACTACAGTGGCAAAATCTACAACTGAAACAGAATATATATGGGCCATGGCCTCTACATGCTGTGAGTTAACCTGGTTGAGGTACATTCTTAATTATTTGCATATTAATCATCCTCAGGCAGTTCTCTTATTTGTGACAACAAGGCTGCACTCCATATTGCATCTAATCCGGTTTTTCATGAGCGAACGAAGCATGTAGAGATTGATTGTCATTTGATTAGAGAAAAGATACAAGAGGGTACTATTTAGACTGAGCATATTGGAACACTACATCAACGGGCAGATTTCTTCACTAAAGCTTTGTGCACTTATCAATTTGATAATCTTCTTAGCAAGTTGGGTATTACAATACACTCCAACTTGAGGGGAAGTGTTAAAGAAAAGAAATTTACCTATGTTACAAAATAGAAAAGTGTTACAGAATAGGATACGTTGGGAAATTCAGAATAGAATAGAAGTCTTATATTTCCTATCTCCACAAGGTTAGGTCAGGTATAGCTTTATAAGCTTGTATTCAATATATGAATCAATACAATAATATTTCAATTCAATTCTTTTCAAGAAGTCTCATTGTGACTCAGAATTGTAGTAAAAGACTTTTTTGTGAGACAAAATCGAAAACAAAATTCTTGAACTGGGAAGTTCATTGAAGAATGGCTACATTTTAGAGTGACAAAAAACATATAAGCAACATTTGTCAATTTGGAAGCCTCATAAGGACTGGAAACTTGCAGAAAGTTGCTTGCTTGTGCAACTTCCCACTAGCTAGTTGGATGCAAATGCCAATGATGACAATATATTGAAAAGTCGACCAACAGTGATGACATTATATAAATGATGTAATCTAAAATTTGACTTAGTAAAGGTTGAAATTATATATGGCTAGCAAATGCGCACATAATCTTATATAAAATGGACTAACAGAAACTTAAGTCAAGTCAGGTGACACTCTTGAAGACTCCGCTTAGTTGGTTTAACTCCGTTTTTCTGCTTAATAGAGCTGAATTGTCAAGTCGGGTTTCCAGAGGGTCGATGTAATGTAGATCTCTCCCATTGGATTGGGTAACATATGTTCTGTAGGAACTCTTTAAAAGATGCATGGTTTCTTATCCACTCTTGTTTTACTGTGCTAGCAAACGTGGCTGGCTAGGCTTACTTGTTTCACTGTGCTGGTGCCTATGTGTCTGTAACACCCTTGAATTTCATAAACCTAATTTATTTTATTTTAATTAAATAAAATAGGGTTAAATTTAATTGAATGTGAATTTCGAAATTAGGGTTTTATTTAGTGAGTTAAAGGGCGGATGTGTAACAACTGAATTTTTACTTTGTACCACCGCGGTAATACTTAGAAATGTGGTGGTGGCATATAGCCATTTTCTCTTTTGTTAGGCTATGTTTGTTTTCTCTGTGTTTTCTTCATTATTATCATCAGAGCAAGAAGAGTTGTTTTAGATCTAAGAAGTAGAGAGAAGTAGAGAGAGCTTGAGAGGGAGAATTGGAGGTTTGAGTTGTTTGGAGTTGCTTGATCTTGATGAGGATGAATCTTACGATTTGAGAAGTGCTTTGAGGAGTCCTTATTGGTGATTAGATCAGTGATAGATCGGTGAGTAGATCAAAACTTTTACTCTTTTGATTTCATGATTTAAGCTTTCTTGTTCTAAATTTGAGGATTTTGCTAATGAGTAACCTAGTATCTTCCCGGAATTGTAGTTTTTGATTCTTTTAGTATTTTTGTTTTTTATTTCTTCCAATTGAAAGATGAAGGTCAGATCTTTCCATAGGTAGCTTATATGTAAGATTTTGATAAGTATTGAAGAAGTTATAGGTCTTTGAAGTTGGTGTGTTGAAATCTGTTTTGCTGAAATTTTAAGTCTAACTATAAATCGTGAGGAACAGGGGGTAAAGATCTGATTTTAATTTCTGGTATTGAAAGATTTTCGATATAAATCGAACATGTGTAACAAGTTAAAGGTAAGGGCTTTCCAATGGTATAAAGTTTTCAGGATTTGGTTGAATATTGCGATTTGTGTGTGTGATCGAAGGTGCTCTGTTACTGTAAAATTCTGACAAATTCTGATCTGAGGTTGAAGACGATGATGTCATGCTGACGTCATCTGTTTGACCCGATTTTTGACCCAACTTTGACTGATCATAGAAGTTGATGTATAACTCTGTTTTTATCACCGTTTTCACTGTTGTGACCACCGTGATATTATTATATTTTCTAATATTTTTATTTCATATTTTCCAATACATTTATTTTGGCAATAACGTGCCTCGAGATGCGTGTATTGTGCCTCGAGATGCGTGTTTCAAGTAGGGGTTGAGTATTGAATATTGTGCCTCATATATGTGACTGTGAAAGTTAGAATTTAATTCCTCTAATGGAATTATAGAACAATGTTACTTGATTAGTGTTGAAAATCTTGAGTTTGACATGAATACCCTACTCCGGTGTTTGCAATGTACAGAAAGGTACATTATGGCCTTTGATGCCTTGTGAAATCCGTACATAGTGAGATGTACGGTGACTGTCTCCAAAAGGGGAAAACTAAGCCACTATACGAGTTCTGACTCGCGTGATATAGTGGAGTGTTCCTGAGGAGCAGTGACTGTTTCCAAAAGGGGAAAACTAAGCCACTATACGAGTTATGACTCGCGTGATATAGTGGAGTGTTCCTGAGGAGCAGTGTCTGATTTCCAAAAGGGGAAAACTAAGCCACTGTACGAGTCATGACTCGCGTGATACAGTGGAGTGTTCCTGAGGGGTCAGAGGAAGAGTGTGAACTTATGTCTCTTCCAGCGCGCAGTTTAAATTGTGATTTGGCCGTGTGTCCAGTCTTTTGAGGTGAAGTATACATTTTAGAGACGGCACCCCGTTTGAAATGTATACATACTCAAAGTGGGTATTGGTACACGTGTGGAGGTGTGTCGGGGTGAGACACATTCGGCACATGGAGTAGTGCGATAGGGTATTCATGGTCTAAGATGTTTTGTTGATAATCTGATTTATGCATATGACTAGTAAACCATATGGTTGTGCAGTAGGTATATGTTGTAGCGTGTGATGTAAGGTAAATGTGGATATATGTGGATTATCATTTGTGTTATTTGTAATTGATTTGTTTATCTGCTCATACCAGCTTTAGGCTGACCCATTTTGCTTTGTTTTGTGGCAAATGGGTGTACTCTTCTTGGAGTGCAGGTGTTGGAAGCGACTTTGTGGATAAGGCTGGGCGGAACTAGATCCTAGTCATTTCCAGGGTCTGTATTATGTTTTGTGTTTTTATTTTTTGGTATTGTATATGAAGTTATGTTTGTGAGATGCTTTGATGGGTAGAGTGAGAGAAGAAGGTTGTTGTAAAGACTTTGGTATGCTATATTTTGGATATTTCGTTTTTCTGAGAATTGTTTATGTGATAATGTGGTTGGTGGTCTGTCACGTGCCATTTATAGGAAATCTTCCGTTGTGTTGGAATTTTTCTTATGAGTGGGGCGTGACAGTAAATTTTGGTATCAGAGCCATATTGTTCACGTTAGGCAGAAATGCTTAACAATTCCTCGGATGGGGTGTGGGTAGAGGAGTAAGATCTTTATTTGACTTGTGATTGATTAGAGTGTGTTTGTTTGTTTTGTTTTAGAGAGAGGATGTCGTGTCGAACAAGGAATGTAGATGATATAGCTGAGACATTTGGAGGTGAAGTTCCAAGGAGCTATAATCTGGATCAATTGTTGGGTTTTGAAGGTTTTCACTTGATTTTAGGGATGGATTGGTTGTCCAGTTACCCGGTGATTTTAGACTGTGTAAGTAGGACGGTGACCCTTACGTTTCCTGGTGTATCTCCTTGTGTTTTGAGATGTGAGTCGAGCTCTGATTCAGTGATGTCGAGTTTCCTTGGTTCTGTTGAGACACCTAAACTTGACATTAGTGATGTTGAGGTGGTTCGATATTTTTCCGATGTTTTCCTCGAGGTTTCTAGTCTTCCTCCTCGTCGAGAAGTAGAGTTTAAGATAGACCTTATCCCGGGTACCGCACCGATATCGAAACCAGCTTATCGTCTTGCCCCTAAACAATTGGAAGAAATGAAGGTGCAGCTAGAGGATTTATTACGTAAGGGGTAAGTTATTGTGAATTTAAATGGATGTGATTGTTTATTTGAGGTTCTCATCTATATTGGAGGAATATCATTTATTCTTTTGAGGTGTGTATGATTTTTAGGTTTATTCGACCAAGTAATTCTTGTTGGGGCGCACCTGCTATATTTGTGTCAAAAAGGGATGGATCATTGAGGATGTGCATTGACTATCGGGAATTAAATAAGGTCACCATCAAGAATAAGTATCCACTTCCACGCATTGATGATTTGTTGGATCAGTTGAGAGGTGCTGTAGTATTTTCAAAACTTGATCTTCAGTCTGGGTACCATCAGATGAGGGTTGAAGAGCAGAGTATTCCGTTGACTGCTTTCAGAACCCGGTATGGATTGTATGAGTATCCAGTGATGCCTTTTGGTTTGACAAATGCTCCAGCTTTCTTTATGGACTTAATGAATCGGGTCTTCCACCCGTACTTGGATCAGTTTGTCATAGTGTTTATTGATGATATTTTAGTATATTCGAGGAGTCATGAGGAACATAAGGAACACCTTCGCATTGTATTGCAGACATTGAGAGACCACCAGTTATATGCAAAGTTTAGTAAATGTCATTTTTGGGAATCAGAGGTTCGATTTCTAGGGCATGTGATTTCTAGCCGTGGTATTGCCGTGGATCCTGAGAAAGTCGAGGCAGTTAAGTCTTGGAAGAGACCAACTACTGTGTCTGAGATTCGTAGTTTTCTTGGTCTAGCTGGGTATTATCGTCGATTTATTGAGAAATTTTCGAGTATTGCCGCACCTATGACAACTTTGACTAGGAAGAATATTCCTTTCCTGTGGACGGATGAATGTGAGCAGGCTTTTGAAACATTGAAGTTGAAGTTGACATCAGCGCCAGTGTTGACGATTCCTGTTTCTGGTGTGAAGTTAGTAGTTTATACAGATGCTTGTGGTACTGGTTTAGGGTGTGTTTTGATGCAAGAAGGTAAAGTGGTTTCGTATGCTTCTCGCCAATTGAAACCCCATGAAAGGAGATATCCCACCCATGACTTAGAGTTGGCAGCAGTGGTTTTTGCATTGAAGATTTGGAGGCATTATCTTTATGGTGAGAAATTTGAGTTGTATACGGATCACAAAAGCTTAAAGTATCTTTTCTCCCAAAAGGAACTAAACATGAGGCAACAGAGATGGGTTGAATTTTTAAGTAGTTATGATTTTGAGATTCAATATAGACCTGGGAAGGCGAATGTGGTTGCGGATGCTTTGAGTAGACGATGTGTGGGCATAGCTTCTTTGATGATTCAGGAGTATCGAGTATTAGAAGTGTTCGCTTCTTATGATGTTCAACCTATTTCTGCTTCAAAAGGTGTAATTATGGCTAGTTTGTTGATTCAACCATCTTTGATTAGTAGAGTGTTGCAGGGTCAAGTTTCTGATCCAACCTTACGTAAAAGAATAAAGGATTTGGTGATAGACTCAGTTGATGTTTGTCCTACGGATTGGTCTGTTGGTTCCGATGGTGGATTGAGGTTTAAGGGTAGATTGTGTGTACCAGCTGGTGATGATTTGCGTAAGGAGATACTAGTAGAGGCACATCATTCTCGTTTCACCATTCATCCTGGTGGAACAAAGATGTACCGTGATCTTCGCCGCACGTTTTGGTGGCCTGGGATGAAACGAGATGTAGGAGTCTTTGTATCTCGCTGTTTTACTTGTCAGCAGGTCAAAGCTGAGCATCAGAAACCTTCTGGTTTGTTATAACCTTTAGAGATTCCGACGTGGAAATGGGAGTATATTACGATGGATTTTATAGATGGACTTCCACGGTCAAGACGAGGGAATGAGTCGATTTGGGTTATTGTTGATCGGTTGACTAAGAGTGCTCATTTCATTCCAGTTAGTATGCATCGGACTGCAGATAGTTTGGCCCGGTTATTTATTCGAGAGGTAGTTAGATTGCATGGAGCCCCTGTATCGATTGTATCAGATAGAGATTCTTTGTTCACTGCTCAGTTGTGGCGAAGTTTTCAGCAAGCTTTGGGTACTCGTTTAGACATGAGCACTGCTTACCATCCGCAGACAGATGGCCAGTCAGAGAGAGTTAACCAAATAGTCGAGGACATGCTTAGGGCATGTATTTTGGATTTTGGTGGAAGTTGAGAAGATCATTTACCATTATGTGAGTTTGCCTATAATAATAGCTATCAAGTGAGTATTGGTATGGCACCATATGAAGCATTGTACGGTAGACCTTGTAGATCTCCTATGTGTTGGGCTGAAGTTGGTGATTCTACAGTTATAGGTCCCGATATCATCAGAGACACTACTGACAAGATAGATTTGATACGACGACGATTGAAGACAGCTCAAAGTCGTCAGAAAAGTTACGCAGATCGTAGGCGCACAAATCTGGAGTTTGCAGTAGGTGATAGAGTTTTCTTGAGAGTTTCCCCCATGCGAGGTGTTATCAGGTTTAGGGGAAGAGGGAAATTAGCTCCGAGATATATTGGGCCGTATGAGGTTGTTGAGAGAGTTGGTCCAGTGGCGTACCGACTTGTTTTGCCACCAGCTATGTCTGGGATTCATGATGTCTTCCATGTATCAATGCTTCGGAAATGTTCAGTAGATCCGACCCAGATTATAGAGCCGGATGATGTTGAGGTGTCAGAGGATTTGTCTTATCCCGTGCAACCAATATCTATTGTTGATAGATATAAAAAACGATTGCGACGGAAGACTGTAAGACTGGTGAAAGTACAATGGAGTGACCAGGAGGGCGATGTGACATGGGAATTGGAGGATCGTATTCGACAGTTACATCCGTATCTATTCTCGTAGCTTTCTGTATTTTTCTTAGTTTAATCTCGAGGACGAGATTCCTTTTGAGGTGTGTATTATGTAACAACTGAATTTTTACTTTGTACCACCGCGGTAATACTTAGAAATGTGGTGGTGGCATATAGCCATTTTCTCTTTTGTTAGGCTATGTTTGTTTTCTCTGTGTTTTCTTCATTATTATCATCAGAGCAAGAAGAGTTGTTTTAGATCTAAGAAGTAGAGAGAAGTAGAGAGAGCTTGAGAGGGAGAATTGGAGGTTTGAGTTGTTTGGAGTTGCTTGATCTTGATGAGGATGAATCTTACGATTTGAGAAGTGCTTTGAGGAGTCCTTATTGGTGATTAGATCAGTGATAGATCGGTGAGTAGATCAAAACTTTTACTCTTTTGATTTCATGATTTAAGCTTTCTTGTTCTAAATTTGAGGATTTTGCTAATGAGTAACCTAGTATCTTCCCGGAATTGTAGTTTTTGATTCTTTTAGTATTTTTGTTTTTTATTTCTTCCAATTGAAAGATGAAGGTCAGATCTTTCCATAGGTAGCTTATATGTAAGATTTTGATAAGTATTGAAGAAGTTATAGGTCTTTGAAGTTGGTGTGTTGAAATCTGTTTTGCTGAAATTTTAAGTCTAACTATAAATCGTGAGGAACAGGGGGTAAAGATCTGATTTTAATTTCTGGTATTGAAAGATTTTCGATATAAATCGAACATGTGTAACAAGTTAAAGGTAAGGGTTTTCCAATGGTATAAAGTTTTCAGGATTTGGTTGAATATTGCGATTTGTGTGTGTGATCGAAGGTGCTCTGTTACTGTAAAATTCTGACAAATTCTGATCTGAGGTTGAAGACGATGATGTCATGCTGACGTCATCTGTTTGACCCGATTTTTGACCCAACTTTGACTGATCATAGAAGTTGATGTATAACTCTGTTTTTATCACCGTTTTCACTGTTGTGACCACCGTGATATTATTATATTTTCTAATATTTTTATTTCATATTTTCCAATACATTTATTTTGGCAATAACGTGCCTCGAGATGCGTGTACTGTGCCTCGAGATGCATGTTTCAAGTAGGGGTTGAGTATTGAATATTGTGCCTCATATATGTGACTGTGAAAGTTAGAATTTAATTCCTCTAATGGAATTATAGAACAATGTTACTTGATTAGTGTTGAAAATCTTGAGTTTGACATGAATACCCTACTCCGGTGTTTGCAATGTACAGAGTGGTACATTATGGCCTTTGATGCCTTGTGAAATCCGTACATAGTGAGATGTACGGTGACTGTCTCCAAAAGAGGAAAACTAAGCCACTATACGAGTTATGACTCGCGTGATATAGTGGAGTGTTCCTGAGGAGCAGTGTCTGATTTCCAAAAGGGGAAAACTAAGCCACTGTACGAGTCATGACTCGCGTGATACAGTGGAGTGTTCCTGAGGGGTCAGAGGAAGAGTGTGAACTTATGTCTCTTCCAGCGCGCAGTTTAAATTGTGATTTGGCCGTGTGTCCAGTCTTTTGAGGTGAAGTATACATTTTAGAGACGGCACCCCGTTTGAAATGTATACATACTCAAAGTGGGTATTGGTACACGTGTGGAGGTGTGTCGGGGTGAGACACATTCGGCACATGGAGTAGTGCGATAGGGTATTCATGGTCTAAGATGTTTTGTTGATAATCTGATTTATGCATATGACTAGTAAACCATATGGTTGGTGCAGTAGGTATATGTTGTAGCGTGTGATGTAAGGTAAATGTGGATATATGTGGATTATCATTTGTGTTATTTGTAATTGATTTTGTTTATCTGCTCATACCAGCTTTAGGCTGACCCATTTTGCTTTGTTTTGTGGCAAATGGGTGTACTCTTCTTGGAGTGCAGGTGTTGGAAGCGACTTTGTGGATAAGGCTGGGCGGAACTAGATCCTAGTCATTTTCAGGGTCTGTATTATGTTTTGTGTTTTTATTTTTTGGTATTGTATATGAAGTTATGTTTGTGAGATGCTTTGATGGGTAGAGTGAGAGAAGAAGGTTGTTGTAAAGACTTTGGTATGCTATATTTTGGATATTTCGTTTTTCCGAGAATTGTTTATGTGATAATGTGGTTGGTGGTCTGTCACGTGCCATTTATAGGAAATCTTCCGTTGTGTTGGAATTTTTCTTATGAGTGGGGCGTGAAGTTAGTAGTTATTGGTGTTGGAGACGTTTATGAATATATTTCTTTGTGCTTGATTGGTAACAAAAAAAAATAAAAATAAAAATAAAATTCAACTGTATATGTTCACTTTTGCATTTTCTTTTCCAGATGTTTTGGTTTACAAAAAAACATGGAATATTCTGCATGAAATTGGAGTCTGCACATTCTACAAAAAGGTGAAAACAATCCTATGGGGTGCATATATATGGAATCTTGGAATTGGTACAACATTCTTTCAATTTAACGAGAACTATCAATTTTTTTAGACTTGGAGTCTGCACATTCGAATTTTAGACTTGTGATACCATTCATCATAAATCTACTAATTGAGCTAGTACTTCGTTGGCCAGTAGTCAAGTTGTTTAATTATGCTGCAGTCTGTTTTTATTTTTTTTGGTTAAAACACCAAAACTAGACTTTTGCAGGTTCCTATAGGAAAAGTCTTTGTGATTTTTAAAGAGAATGTAGTGAGTTGTCATTTATTATGTATACGTTAACATCCTTTAAGTCAAACTCTTCTAAGATAATTAAATTAGGAAGTTTTCAGACTTGACACAATATTTCAACTTGCAGATCCAGGGAATGCATGTTAGCTACTGAGTCCGTTATAAAAGCAGGAGCTAACAGTGGGTGCAGAGATCACTCATCTTTGAAAGGCAAACAAAAATAGATCATAATATTGTTGTATATATGAAGTCATTAACAGTCTGGTATTCCTATTTAAACAAAAAATAGTCACGACACTGTGATTGTCAACAAGAAATCAATATAAATGCTCGAATTCAGATTTCTCCATCCCTCAACTACTGAGGAACACTGTGGTAAAAAGTAAAAACAAACCAATAACCAATCGCATAGAGACTATTATTTGAACGAAAATGAGTACAACAAGTCATGAGGACAACCAAAGTGAATAGTAATTTCCCTTTGTGAAAGATAAGGTAAATCTGTTTCTCTCTGTGAAAAAAATGAATTTTTTGATGTTTGAAGTTTTAACAAGTTAAAGTTTTTTGGATGGTATGGTGTGGCTTATAGAAAGCTATTTAGTTGATTTGATTAATCTGTTTACTTTGCATTTTTTTTTCAGACTCTGGACTATATCCTTGTACATTAATTTTCAATTTCCAAATATAATAACAAATGAGCCATTTAGTGGTAGTGCCGCTTCCTCAGCTCGACTGAAGATGAACTTGCCTGAAACCAATGATCATCAGTGAGTAAACAAAATGCTTCAAATTATATCAAGAGGGCACCTTGTGGGCATTCATGAGTTGTGGCTGACAAACATTCATCATCATCATCCCATTACGCATTCAAATACCATGACCATTGCCCATCATGGGTTTCTTCCCATTGTGCGTTTGAGGAAAATGGCAATTGCCCATCATGGATTGGATGGTTTTCATCTTCTTTATATCATCTCTGATAGTTGATGTTGCATTGTGTTGTTGTTGGTATTGAATGGTATGGTACCACAGAGTGGTTGTCTTTGAGAGAGGACATTTGGATGAGGCCAGCCACCATGGTGGTGGCACACGGGACATTTTCTGTTTTTTAAAGCATTAGGATTTCTTCTATTTGATCTAGAGGCACTGATTCGTACCGGAAAAAATAGTTTCCCAGACAAAATAGTAAAATTTCCTACAATCAACTACATAGGAAAAGAATTAGGCAACTACTACTCCCCACCACCAAAAGTATTGTCTCACAATGTTACACTCTCCCACACCACCTGTTTTATTTCCCACACCACCTATATAAACAAGCAAACAATATTTTCCTCTTCCCCCATTTCAAAATCGAAACGCAATAGTCTCCCCAATTCAAATTTCCGCTCTTGCAAAACGCAAAACGCAAACAACATTTTTCTCCCTCGTTTTGCATCTTCCCTTTTCTTAGTTCGATTGCAAAACGCAAAACGCAATGTTGTTCACGATAGTGATTCCTCTTAGTTGTTATTTTCTTTTTTCTTTTTGTAATCTCCTTTTTTAGAAGATAAATGAAAATTTTGTTATTTCACATTTTCGTGTCCCGTATGTATAGCTTGTTTAGCTTTTATTTATAACATTTCTGGGAGATCCTCGACTTATATTGTCCAAATTTTCGTGGGTGGCTTGGATACTCGACATTCTAGTCATACAGAAGCTTTGGTTTACAAAATTTTGTTTCTCATTCGATTATGATGTCGTACGTTACAGTCAATGTAAAAGTCCGACTCTTATGTCGTGATACTTTATTATTTTGTGGTTGATCAGGCTAAAATTTTTTATGTCTGACTCATTCGTCCAACATATTTGTTTGCTCGATACTCTAGCCATACTGAGTGTTGTCTCTAGTCTATTTTTAATCTAACTTTTTATCCATATCAGATTTGGTTATTACGAAATTGAAAGCGAAAAACTTTATTAATAATATCTTTTCAAGTGTTCTAAATTTCATGGTTGATGTATCGTTTCGCCCTCTTTTCTTCCAACCATAAAAGAAATGTATTGAAAGTACCTTCTGCAGAACCAGCTGAAAATTGTTCAACGAAACTTTTCAAGTCTAGACCGCCAACTTTACCTAGTTTATCATGACAAAGTTTTTAAAAACGTTTTCTTGAGAAAACAAATTTTAAAAGCAGTGAATGATCAATGGCATTTTAAGACTATAACATAGTGATTTCTTGTAAAGCTGACCTTTGCTCGTCATTTGCTGCCCTCTCTAGACTTCCTTTCTTCTTCTTTTTCTTTCTTAAGAACTTCATTAAAAGCGTAAATTGCAAGTCAAGAAAACAAAACTAGAAAGATAATATTTGATAACGCACAAAGCAACCTAAATTTTTCTTTGACACCACAGCCTAAGATCCTTAGTAAAACGAATATGTAAGCTACTATTGTAAGGAAGTGGATTTTAAACAAATATTATTGCCAAACATCCATAAGATTATTTTATAAGATTCTATGAGTATGGGTACAACACAAACAAATGAAATTTGGAAAATCATCCAATAGATTTTAGTCTATAAGTTTTAAGCCCATTGAATATAACAGTTTTATCATGTCTTTATATGCGTAAAACAAGGCTCCAGCTGATGGAGTCAAATTGAACATTAATGTCGGTTATGATGGTTTTTTCAGACAACTGAAGAGAGGTATCCACTGATATACCAGTTGACCATTTTTTTTTTTTAACAGCTTATAGTACAGGGCAGAATCGAAGAATCAAAGAAAACTTAATAGGATTCAGTCTGCCCTGCAACAATATAAATACTCATCTACTCCGCCAAGTAGTGTAATTAATTATTCACTAACCAAAACTATTTGATCGTTACCTGGGCTCCACAGGCGACGTACATAAGCCCAAAAAAACAAAGAGAAAGAGACTCAATTTCAAAATACAAAGCTTCATTGATAGGGGTGGGTAAACGGGTCGACGATCCGCGGGTTCAACTCGAACCGGACTGTTTTGCTCTAAACGGTCCGGATTTTATATATGAATTTTTTGATACGGTTCGGATCGGTCCGGATCCGTTATAAAACAGTCCAGTCCCGGTTCCAATTTTTTAAAATGAAACGGTCCGGATTGGACCCGTTTCAAATTACATTAGTTATAAAAACCTAAATATGGAACTAAACTAAGTAACTATCTAACTAAGCCTAACTCTAAAAGAGTCTTTACTATTTTGTTCTTTACTCTTCAAGCCGAAATTCTAAATGAGCATCCTCTTCAAGTCTGCAGTGAGCATCCCCCTCTCGCAGGCCGCCTCTCGCCCTCCCCAGCACCGCAGGCCGCCTCCCGCCCTCCCCCGCACCGCAGGCCGCCTCCCCCTCTCGCATCCTTCGCTAACGGCTGCTAAATCAGTTCGAGTGAGATCTCAGAGATCAACTCATGGTTACCCACCAAAATCAGAAGAGATCGGGTCATGCTCTCTCCCTCTCCCCTTCCAAAGAGATCAGCTCATGGTTAACCACTGAAACAAGAAGAGATCAGCTCATGGTTACCCACCGAAATCAGAAGAGATCGACAGTGTTGTTGCGACCCAATTTCGCCACCCGCAAGAAGATTCATCATCACTAGAGAAGCTATAGGTAGATCTAGAGATGAAAAGCTTCAGTGAAATGTCCAAAGAGATCGCTGCTTCACTTGAGGAGCAGGGCGCTACATCTCTATTTCGCCTCTTTCGAGCCACTCAAGATGTCATTCGTCTCCTCGACGATGCTCTATTTCTCTGATCTTTCGTTTCTGGTCATCATTAGGGTTCACTCATCACTGATCGACTCAACCAAGCTCTCCTTCTAGCTTGCACTCATCATCGATTGACTCCATCAATTGAATGGTTAATTAGCAAGTCGTACCTGTATTCGTCATACATGACCTGTCTTCATAAGGAATCCACATTTTCAGAATCTTCACTACAAACCATAGTTTATCCCCTCTTTCATTTGAAGGCTCAGTAAGCAATGGAGACTGAATCAACTGGTACAAAGAACCATCACAAAGAACTTGATGCTGGAGCTCTTTTCGTACTCAAATCCAGAGGTACAACTTCTTATCTTTTCTGGATTTTTATTCGTTTTGATAGCAGTTTAGTTGTATGGCAGTTACAAACACCATTCCATCTGTGAAGTGTTATTCATGTTATTAGATCCCATATTTCTGGTTATCATGTTATTCTAGCAGAGAAGTGTAAAATGTTATCACTTATTCATATTTAAAGAAGCAGAGAAACCTTTATTAGATTCCATTCTCTTTGTGATTTGGAACCGTAGGAACCGGACCGTTCCAAACGATTCGAGTTAGGTTCGGTTCCAATGTTCAAAACGAGGGGATCCGGACCGGACTGGATCCGTTATTTTTAAACGGTTCGAGTTAGGTTCCTCCAAATTTGGAACCGATCCGGACCGTGCCTACCCCTATTCATTGATGGACAAGTGTGGGTGGGTTTATAAACTATATTCTAAAAGATAAGTGCCGTCAAAATTGTAAATATTTGCTGTTTGATAACGGAAAGCTCGCCAACTCAATAACAATTTTGACCAAAGAAGCATTTCCAATAGCTTAATGACCATCAGAGGGAAGAATGAAGCAGCCAACATGTTCACGCCTTGCATCTAGCTCAGCCATTTCCTGAAAATAGGAATCTACAAGAATATTAAAAGATGAGTGAAGAAAATGTGGAAGAATAACCTACTTCAAGCAGATATAGGAGACTCAAGTCAATATTTACAAAATAAGAAGATATCTGCAAGTTTATTCATCCAAATGTTATATCAACATTTTTCATCCAAATGTTATATCAACAATTTTTTTTTCTTTTTTGCATTTTGTTATTATTTCTCAAGTCTCAAACTACAACGTCATCTAATTTAGAAGTACAACATTGTTTTACAAAGTGGAAGTAGAAAAAAACAAATGGGAAGCCCCAAGTATTATGAGACCATTTTCTGTGTCAAGCCACATTTGATTTTGGAGCACTTTTGTTATGGAAATGTGATGTGATTGGGTTCTTTTAGGAATATGAGTTCTAGTATTATTATAATAGGTTTTCAATTACAGAAATTCTAACTGTCGAGGAAGTGGGCGAGGAAACGAGCGAGGGGAGGGAGGTGGCGGGGTGGGGACCGTTCATCTCCCTCGGGATGTGTGCCATCGATTTTTATGCACACATCTCGAGGGTGGTGAACGGTCCCCACCCCGCCACCTCCCTCCCCTCGCTCGTTTCCTCACCATGTAGAACTGCTCTTCCAATAGGGTTCTAGTATTGGTTTCCAATTATGTAGTTAAAATGACATTATAACGCCGGTATAACTACGATATAACGCTTAACGGGGTTAAATCATTATCATGCCTCCGATATAACGGCCGTTATAGGACTGTTATTGAGATAACGTTTTTTTCAATAACGCGCCGTTTGAACGTTTTGTTCTAATACATAATATAAAAATAAAAAAATTCACCAATTTCATTCTCGATTAAATCATAACCTTAGACTAAAAGGAAATAAAAAGGACCAAAGCTCGTCGTTGCCTATTGACAGAGAATAAGATATCGTCAGTCGTCAGAGAACGAGAAAATAAGAAGAAGAAGAAGAAGAAGAGAATAAAACAAAGAGTCGATCATATTCTCTGTTGCGATCTCACTCTCATACGAAGGGAATATTTTTTTTATTAATGTTTTGATGTTTTTGAATTTATTGTCATGAACATGGTTTACTTTTTTGACTCTATAATTTATTAATACTTAGTGATGGTATACAAAATATATTTTATAAAAATATTTTGTTATATATCATTATATTACATTATAACCTATAACGTTCTTGGACCGTTATCGGCTCGTTATCCGTTTTGACTGCATAGGTTTCCAATTAAGTTTAAGGTTTGTTTCTTGCTTTAGAAGTTAGGTCAGTAATAAAAGGGACATAAGTTGTTCATTGTTAATTAGTTGGTTGATGAAAAGAATTTTATTCCGTTTATTAATTTTATCGTTGATTTATTTTATTTCAATTATCGCATTGTCTTTCTGTTTATGATACAGTTTTAATTCTATCAAAATGTACGGCTTTTACTAAAGGAATTTCCCAATTATGGAAGCTTACCCTTATGCCATTCGTTGGGTCATTTAGAATGCTCGAAACACCAAGATCTTCAATGGGCACAAAGTAACTCTTAGAAGGCTTTTGAGGGATGTTATTGGTTGCTAGGAGTGACTAGAAAAAGCTATATGTCACGTGCTGACCTTTTTCCCTTGGCTAACACGCTGTCTATTAGCGTCACACTCCCGTCGGACAAACTAGTCAAGGCACTTCGATACTTGGCTAATGCTAAGTGATGCTACGAAAGCTTAAGTGAGGAAAATGCTAAGGCACAAGTGCTTAGGCTTTTGAAAGAATGCTTGTGTATTGCTTGAGAGAGTTGTACAAGTGTTTGATGATATGTACAAATGAATGCCAAGGCCTATTTATAGGCCCTTAAAGTCCTAGAGGCTTCTAGCCTAGAACCTTCCACAATCCTCCATCAAAGGAGTATTCTCTATGCTTCTAGAAAGTTCCCACCTCCAAAGGAACTAGAAATTACAAGGAGGCTTCTAGAAAATGTTACATAAATATGTACAAGGGTGTTCTAGACTCATCCATGCTAGAACACTCTAGATAAAGCTATGCTAGAATGTCCAAGAGCACTCTAGAACCTTCTGAAGGTATCTAGAGAAAGCTATGCTAGATGGCTCGTGACATATAGCTAAAAAGAACAAAACTGATCCAAGAGAGTAGTGCTTATCCTATTCCAAGTGTGGTTGAGATATTAGCATCTTCAACAAAACTTACCTGGAATGGTTATAGGATCATCCTCTCCTTTAAAGATCACCCATCTTTTTTCTTTCACTAGCATTAGAACATAAATAGTGTTAAATAGCAAACATAATTACAAGGTAAAACCGTACAGTTATTAACTGGGTCAAAGAAATATCACTATTCTCCATAATAATTTCTACCTAACTTAAAACCATTATATCTGGCACCTGATAGGTTCTTAACCTTATTGAGGCAAATGAGTTGAATTCAATGTTTACTATTAGCACTAAATTCAACCATCAGAACCGAGACATTAAGATACGTTTACCTCATTTTATGTAAGAAGCTGACTGCACCATCTATCACTTATTTTGAAAGAAAAGTCTTGAAGTTTTTGCTTAATTTGTTTATTATGTCACCAACATCTCCATAGAGAAGAAGAGACAGGACATGAAAGTTGTCAAACACAAATAAATAAATTAAATTAAATTAAATAATGGGACTGAGGAGTTTAGGTTATGATCCCATAAACATAAAACTATACCTAATGTTGATAACTCAACGATTACTACTGATATTTTCAATCCAAAGACGATTCAATTGTGACTAAGTTAAAAATTGGAAAATCCAGAAATTCCGGATTGCGAGCTTTTTAATCTCTTCCATCTCTTTCTTGTGGTGGGGGCAATGAGACTTGAACTGTAATGTAGGAGCAATGCGTTCAACCCCAACCTCTCAGTCTTAGACTTCATTCATGAGAGATGGCTATGTCATGCACAATGAAATTCAAGATTTCCTTAACCTTTAGTAATTCTATGAACAATTTAACACAACATGTTGGACTTTTACATTCATCAAGGATGTTACATTGTATGACGGGGCTATATTGAAGATAGACACAGAGAACACCATTAGATTTTATGATGAATGAGTAAATTAAGGTGGTTAAATGACTCCATCTCTCGAGCATTCACTAGGTAGCCAAATTTAAAGGAGGAAAGTAGGAATGTATCTTTAATCGCTAAATAAGTATCAACCATGGTTCAATAGAATTATAAAATTGCATTTTATCGAGTTCTATCACCAAAATTCCTTTTAAAGAAGAATAGAGTTACAATAGGAAAGCTTATAGCTCCATCATCAAATGCTTAAAGAAGATGGAGGTAGGTTCTAGACAAGGAAATTACTTTACTTGACTGTAAACAACATGCAATGGGTAAAAACTGAAACTATGCGGTCGACCGCTCACAGAGCAACAATTAAAATGTGAACTAATCAAAATTTTGATAATTGGAAAATATCTTGATCAAAGGGACTTTGACCTTTAATGTGAGAAATTTATAAACAGATTCGAGGAAGCAATCCTTTTATATGGATTTCCAAAAATAATTGCTCGAGAAGTCTCATTGTGAGACAGAGTAGTAAAAGACTTTTTTGTGAGACAAAATCGAGAACAAAATTCTTGAACTGGGAAGTTCATTGAAGAATACCTACATTTTAGAGTGACAAAAAACATATACGCAACATTTGTCAATTTGGAAGCCTCATAAGGACTGGATAACTTGCAGGAAATTGCTTGCTTGTGCAACTTCCAACTAGCTAGTTCTATAAATGCCAATGATGACAATATATTGAAAAGTCGACCATCAATGATGACATAATTATATAAATGATGTAATCTAAAATTTGACTTAAGTAAAGTCAGGTGACACTCTTGAAGACTCCGCCTAGTTGGTTTAACTCCATTTTTCTGCTTAATAGAGTTGAATTGTCAAGTCAGGTATCCAGAGGGTCATATCTATTGATCCAGTTTGGGTGACCTTTTGGAATAGATTATGTGATCCCTTCGAAAAAGATAATTTTTTCATTGTTTGGCAATGAAAAAAATGAACTTTATACCAAATAAAAGCTCAAATATCCCAACCATGTGACCCAAGAAAGCCATAAGATCGAGAGCTGGTTGAAATTATATTGAAAAGTCGACCAACAATGATGTAATCTAAAATTTGACTTAGTAAAGGTTGAAATTATATATGGCTAACAAATGCGCACATAATCTTATATAAAATAGACTAACACAAACTTAAGTCAAGTCAGGTGACACTCTTGAAGACTCCACCTAGTTGGTTTAACTCCGCTTTCTGCTTAATAGAGTTGAATTGTCAAGTCAGGTATCCAGAGGGTCATATCTATTGATCCAGTTTGGGTGACCTTTTGGAATAGATTATGTGATCCCTTCGAAAAATATAATTTTTTCATTGTTTGGCAATGAAAAAAATGATCTTTATACCAAATAAAAGCTCAAATATCCCAACCATGTGACCCATGAAAGCCATAAGAGAGCTGGTTGACCTGGCACTTGATGCTTTCATTTTGAGGGGAACACATTCATTCTCCAACCAAAAAGTCTGCGAGAGACTATTTATTAAGAATAATCTAAAGATATGTGAGGTGAGGATAGGGAATCAGGTTTTGTAACTATGTTTTGCAACCAGAATGATGTGGCATCGTTAGATGAGTTTTTTACAACATCGAGATACACATACAATCTTTGGGAATTTTATCATTATTTTGAGATCATGCCACATCACCCTGATTACAAAACATGGTTTCCCATCATTTTTGAAAGATATGTAGTTCAATTTTGTTAACCTTGTGTCTTCGAAAGGTTAAGGGTCAACTCATTTCATTAGTTGTTCTATTTGAAAATTCAACTAATTCTTAAGTTATATATATATCCCCATCTTCTTGGGTTCTTCCTCTTGAATAGGAAACAAAATTCCAGAGATGCATGCAAATGTTTACTATTCGTGTTTAATATAAACTCAATTATTGATTCACACTTGAACTAGGTCAACCAAGGCAACTTTAGAGCATCCGAGGAAGAAAAATAGATGGAGGTTGAGAATTTGGACATTTCATGACGACAAAAGGTTTCGCATAGGTTTGAATATGTGGAGTTGTAGCCTTAACATTTAGTCCCGTCCTGCTCCACCCTAAATCCTAATGGAATGGAGTGAGTTTGGGGAGCTATTTAGTCATGCCTCGTTTCGCCATTCTTAATCCAAGGAAGGGAATCCATTCTTAATCCAAGGAAAGGAATCCATACTACGGAACCCCAAAAAGTTCTGTCCTTGACAAAATGGTCATCTTGGCAGTGGGGGAATTTGAACAACTGTAGCTTGTTAGGGGAAAAGGAATCCCATGTGATCCAACTTCAACACAAACAAGTACTTCATTCATTTACAATGCCTTAAAACATCAGTTCAGTATTACTAACAAGCTCAAATCTTAATGACATGTAAAACTCTTGGAAGACCTTGCAGTGCCAATACTGAATTGAGCAGAAAAGCAGAGAAATCGAAATATGGACACAACCAAATTGGGGGATATTGTATGGTATCACTTAAATAGGTGCGTTTTCTGTTTTAGTACTTCCATCAGTTTGGTCATGTCTCCAAAACACCTGTTCTCCACAAGGTCCATTCGACAATAGTAGCACATTCTGTAAGACTGATGCTACCTCTACATCGTTGTAGTTGAATGCCACTTTTAAGTTTATGAGAACTGAATGATCTATTCAGATTTCCAAAGGCTCTATGTAATGTTGACCTCTCACCCACTGGATTGGTTACTTGAAATCCTGAAAGGCATAACTATTGTAATCTAGGAAGCATCACGAACATGGTTTCTTTTTTTTTACTCTTGTTTCAATCGTGGATTTTAAGACCCCTTTAGAAGTGTTTTATCTGATCAATCCTTTCTTCACCAAAGATTTCAACTCTAATTCACTATTGGTATTTTTCTTATCCAGATATTTTCATTTTGCCCAGTACATATGATGGCAATCGGAGGATCTAAAACATATATATATATATATATATTTATAACCATGGAATGGAGGAGGTATAATATGCTCTTTCTAATCTGCCTCCTAATCCATGCAATAATGAGCACTATCCATAAAAATGTTGTGTAACGAATACTCACCAAGGACTTGTCCCCACTTTTGGGCTCTTGGGCACTATCACGAGAAGAATAAAATATGAACTGCTACAACTGGAAGACTAGATTATTAAAATAAAATAAATGCCCCAAAGCATGATCAGTTTAAGATTATTAAGTACCAATCTTGATGTAGTAAACTTATATGAAACTATTGTCAAGAATGATTTGTAGGATGAAGGCATTATGGACAAATATGGGCGAAATAGATGGGTTTAAAAAAAGAAAATTGAGTACATTTTTTATGAATGTTTTTTGTGAAAGTCCATCTCTCGGTGCGCAAGTGGCTTCTATCCTCACACCTCTCTATAATGTGGAAATGGTGATCTCATCTCTTTATGGCATGATGTTTGGTGTAGTAACTAATCTTTTAAAGATATGTTTCCAATGTTGTTTATCATTAACAACAATCAATATGAAAGTGTGAGCAATTTTTGGTTTAACGGCAATTCTTAGGATCTTTTTTTTCGGAGACCCCTCAATACTGGGGAGCTAGAAGAATTCGCTAATCTAATGCATCTGTTGGATAGACAAATGCTCTCAGAGGGATCTTATAGTTTGGTGCGGAAAGGTAAATGTGTGAGTTTCTCGGTAAAAGAATTTTCGGATATGTTGGCTGCATCTCATTATGAGACTCACTCTAACACCTTCATTTCCTCTCACAAAAATCTTGTATGGGTGAAAAACTTATTTCCTCGGATTAATTTATTTAGTTGGTCAGTATTGCATGAGAAGATTTTGACTAAAGATAGGTTAAGGAAAAGAGGAATCCACACAGGGAGTCTTTGTGTGCTTTGCAATGAAATTGACGAGACGCTGGACCATTTGATGTTTCACTGTAGTTTCTCCAAATCCATTTGGAGCAGTTTCTTGGCAAAATTTGGTTTGAGTTTGATGTTTCAAGGCTCCATTTTAGATTGGCTAAGTTGGTGGTCTCAAGCTAATCCTTTCCGTCGGGGGGAGTGGTTATGGCGTAGGGTCCCTCACGTTTTCATGTGGTTTGTGTCGAAAGAAAGAAATAAAAGGGTATTTGAAGGACTCAACAGATCAAAGCACTCTATCTTTATCGAGATTAGAGAATTGTTGTGGAGGATGGGTTCGGCTTGTAATTTGTTTAGAAATTTGGGTTTTGACACTTTCATGATGTCTTGGCATTCCTTGATATAGGAATGTTTCTCTTTGGTTTTTGTTTCCTTTTCGTCCATTAATAAACATCTTCATGTTTGACAAAAAAAAACAAAAGATTAAAGCGTTAATTTCGACAAGGTGGATGTTAATAAAGTAGTCATTTAATCCAATAATAAACACTGACGGAGATTGGAGGGTCTAAAAGAAGCTGAAAAGAATTATATATATATATTATGCACAAAAACTTGAAATATACCGATTTGCTGTGTATGCAAAACATTCATTATGTTACACATTCATTATGTCCAAAACAAAATAAACAAAGGAAACACTTGATGAGGATATTGAGTATGTATGCAAGGGAAATTGAAGGGCCTGCTAGATGTTACTAATGAGGGTGAACTTGTTTTTCAACGTGTTCTTTGGATAGATATTAAACCATTTATTAAAAATTATTAGTATAAATGTTAGTATATTCTTTTAGAGCATCTCCAATCATCCCCTTCAAATAACTAAAAAGTTATTTTAGAAGTTTTATAGAGAAAATTCTTGCTCCAATCATCTCTTTAACAATCCCTTATAATAACTCCACATACAACTTTTCCCTAAGTTTATGAGAAGTTAACCGTCCTTTGTATCTCATATAATAATAAAATATTTTTAATATTTAATTTTTAAATTAAAAACAAATCAAGAATAAAAACTAAAGAAATCCTCAACTACCCTCCCCATTCTTTAATTAGTCAAATTAATATTAATATTAATTATTAATACTAATTTTTTTAAACTCCCAAATATTTTAATTAGTCAAATTTAAATTAAGTTGAAATTAATAATAGTATAATTAAAAATTATCTAAATAACAGTGTAATTTAAATTAATTATATTATATATTTAAGTTGAAATTAATAATAGTATAATTATTTTAAGTTGAAATTAATAATAGTATAATTGAAATTAAATTGGTATAAAAATTTGAAGATATATTAAAAAAATGATAAAAAAGTTAAAATAGGGGATGTAATTTGAGTGGTGAAGAAATATGAAACTCCTAAATTTAACTTTTGGCCATTCTCATTTTAACTTTTACCGTTGAAAATGCTCTTAAAGACCTGGTTGCTTTCAAAATAAAAATATCAATTCATTCAATTATGGGAAATTGGTGAGATAGAGATGACTCTTTAATGCCAAGTGGCATGAAACTAATGAGCTAATTGACTTAACATGCTCGGCTACGTGTTGACGTGGCTTCAACAAGTCTCAAGACACTTCCCAATTTAAGGAAATGTGAAGATCTGGTTGATAAATTTACCAAAAAAAATAAAGATCTAGTTGATAGTTTTTAAGCATTTTATTATTAGGCACTTTATTAGTCACGTATTCTACTTTCACTCCGATTTGATTCTTTTCTTCAATTTTTAATTGTTGTGGGCTCACTTATACTATTTAAACAAACCCCAATTCTAGGCGGTCAAGTTTTATAGTCATTTTTAAGTCAAATTTTAGGCTTTTTACATTTCTACCCATTTTATATAGATATGTTTATGGTTGCATTCTAAAAAAATGACAAAAATATGAAAATGCCCAAACCTAATCAAAAAATGGCTTTAAAATCTGCAAGCCTAATTGACAAATTCTTCACCCAATTTTCTTGCTTTTCTCATTCACAATAATTACATATATATAGTACAAAATATTACCAAGAACCTTCCTCTCCAAGGCTCGGTTGATCTCCTGAAAAATCCTCCCAATCACAAAGATATATTTACCTAAAATACAAATACTATCTTTTGAGAAAAATATTTCTCAAAAGATATGGACAATAAACTCTCATATTTTAGTCACAGTAATATCGTAATACCCCCCTCAAGTTGGAGCGTGTAGATCTCGAACGCCTAACTTGCGAAGTAGAAATTCAAATTTCGCTTTCCCCAACGCTTTTGTAAAGATGTCTGGCAATTGAACACTAATGGAAACATAAGATGGACAAATCATCCCTTCAGTCACTACATCTCGAACAAAATGACAGTTTGCCTCTATATGCTTTGTTCTTTCGTGAAAAACTGGATTTTGAGCAATGTACAACGCCGACTGACTATCACAATACAACTGCATACCCTGCGGATGTCGCACACCCAAGTCACCCAAAAGTTGTTTAAGCCACTTTAACTCACATACTGTTGCCGCCATTGATTTATACTTAGCCTCCGCAGACGATCTAGACATTGTTTGTTGCTTCTTGGTCTTCCATGACACAGGAGAAAAACCAAGTAACACGAACCATCCTGTCAAGGAACGCCGCGTAAGTGGACAACTAGCCCAATCTAAGTCACACCACTCTTCTAGACTTAGGTCACTATCAGCACGAAGTAAAATCTCTTGCCCCGGACTCTGCTTCAAATATCTCACGACCCTGAGAGCCGCCTCCCAATGAGCCTCACGTGGTTGTTGCATAAATTGTGACAAAATATGAACCGAATCGGCAAGATCAGGTTTCGTCACAGACAAGTAAATCAATCTTCCTACAAGTCGCCTATACGGCGCCGGATCCACAAGAAATTCACCATTTGCAAGGGCCAAATTATGATCTTGTTCCATAGGGAATGCCGCAGGCTTTGCTCCCAATAAACCCATTTCAGAAATTATCTTGAGTGTGTATTTTCTTTGGCAAAGAAAGATTCATTCTGGATTACGGGCTACCTCTAGCCCTAAGAAGTATTTCAAAACTCCCAAATCCTTCATATGAAAACACCTGCCAAGGTAATCTTTAAAAGTTGTCAATGCAACCTTATCATTCCCTGCAATAATCAAGTCATCAACATAAACTAACACGTTGATCTGAGTTCTTCCCCTGCACAACCCAAATAATGAATAATCGGAATAGGATTGCACAAATCCATAATTCTTCAATGTTGTTGACTGTTTTGCAAACCAACATCGGGGAGCTTGTTCATACCATACACCTATTTTTTTTCAACCTGCAAACCATATTAGGATTTGTATTCTTGAAACCTGGAGGAACCTTCATATAAACCTCCTCACTTAAATCACCGTGAAGGAAAACATTATGCACATCCATTTGATGTACCTCCAAATTTTTAATAGCAGCAATTGTAAGAAACACACAAACCGTCACCATTTTTGCCACAGGAGCAAATGTCTCGTTATAGTCAGTTCCTTCCACCTGATGATTGACATAGATCACAAGTCTTGCTTTGAGTCTCTCTATGCTGCCATCAGACTTATACTTAATTTTATATATCCACTGGCTCCCTAGTATTTTTCTTTTCGGGTGGAAGAGTCTTCATTACCCAAGTCTCATTGTCTTCAAGGGCTCGTATCTCTTTACCCATCACATCTCGGCATCCCGGGTCTTTCATGGCTTCTTTAAAATGCTTTGGCTCATGTCCCACTGTCACTGCTGCAAGAAAATTTCTATGTCTCACAGAAAAACGTTCACAATTCACAAAATATGTTATAGGATAGGGTGTACCTGAGGAAGATGAAGGAGCAGAGGAATTCTCAGATGGACTTATTTTCCGTATAGTATGAGTAACAAAATCACGATACCGTGTTGAAGGAGTTTTGGCTCGTTTTCCTCGCCCTAGCTCACCGTCAACTTGCACGCCTTGCTCCCCCACCGTATTCTCCAGCCCATCATCACGCACGTCCTCCTGTGCAGGCTGCTGCACAGGCTGCGCGCACCGCAGCACCCGACTCCCCCTCAAGGGTGGACGCGGCCGCCAACCCCCCCCCCCCCCCCCTCAACACACTCATCGGCACCCTCATCCTCACTCCATGCCCCATCCTCATTGTTCACCAGCATAGGAGTCACCACAGTCCGTGGTTGGTTTGTCGCAAAAGGAAATTCGTTCTCAAATAACTTTACATCCCTTGATACAAAGAACTCATGTGTTTCTAAATCATACAATTTCCAACCTTTCTTCCCCAATGGATAGCTAACAAAATACATTTACGGCTCCTACTTGCAAATTTATCACCGTTGTGTCATTGACTATGAGCATAGCAAATGCACCCAAATACATGAATAGCATCATAAGAAGGCATTTTCCCAAACAACAGTTCATATGGCATTTTAGTCTTAAGTAAAGTAAAGGGTGTTCTATTAATCAAGTGACATGCTGCCAACACACATTCTCCCCAAAATTTGATTAGTAAGTTTCCTTGTAATCTTAATGCTCTAGCCACATTTAAAATATGTTGGTGTTTTCTCTCAACCCTCCCATTTTGTTGTAGAGTCCCAACACAAGAAGTCTCAAAAATAATTCCATTACTTTGAAAATAAGCATGCAAACAATTAAACTCAGTCCCATTGTCATTTTTCACACGTTTTATTACTTGTTCAAATTGTAGTTCAACCATGGCAACAAAATTAAGAAACATAGATTCAACTTCCATTTTATTGCATAACAAATATACCCAAACTCCTCTTGAAAAATCATCCACTATTGTCAAAAAATAGGTAACCCCACAAGAAGAACGAACCTTGTAAGGCCCCCACAAATCCAAATGAACAAGTTCAAAAATCCTACCAGCTTTATTCGTACTAATGGGAAAACTAGACCGAGGTTGCTTTGCACGCGGACATACCTTACAAGCTTTATTATGTTTCCTACAAGAATGGCACACAGCCGGTATCATCTTCAATACTTTATCCGACGGATGCCCCATTCATTGATGCCATAACTCGAACGACGAATCACCATCCACTGTCAAGACCTTCACTTGAAGAACACCACGGAAAAAAATAAAATCCATCCAATCTTTCATCCGCACCAATCACCTGCCTCGTCGGTTGGTCCTGTATAACACAAATATTATTAGTGAATTGGACAACGCAATTTGATTCATCGATTAATTGAGTCACAAAAATTAAATTGCATGTTAATTGTGGGACATAATGCACATTATCAAGCTTCAATCCTCCTGGCAACACGACACTCCCCTCGTGGTTTGCTTCTATCGTGTTCCCATCCGGCAATCCCACGGGGCAGTGTTTCACATTTCTCAAAATAAATAAGTCACACGTCACATGGTTCGACGCTCCTGTGTCGATAATCCAACTAAAATAACTGTTCTTACCATACAGTCGATTTTTTGTTTTGGCCAAGTTCAAAAAATCAAGAAGTTGTTGCAGCTGCGTTGCTGAAACACCCGCAAGACCCGCTGCTTCGGTCGCACCCGCAAGCCCCTGCGAGTTCCCTGCCTACTACCCAGACGAAGTTCCAGCCCCGACAGTTTTATTTGTGCGGATAGGAGGTGCACCAGATCCTCTGCCACGGTCAGAACCTGCACGCCCACCTCCTCTTCCTGTCCGTCCTCCACCACGACCTGAGGTTCAAATTGCCCTCGCCCATTCATCGTAGTTCTCACCACGTAATTGAATCGGGGTAATGATGTTGCCCGTACCGTCACTTGATCCAAGATGATATGTTATATCCACCTTTTTGTCACTATCTCCTTTCTTTTCTCCCTCTCCGCCAACCATGATTTCTCGTGGAGGCTATAGCACTGAAAAAAAAATTGTGTTTGCCCTAGGATCTCCCTACGCTCTCATACCCATGACAAATTCTTCACCCAATTTTCTTGCTTTTCTCATTCACAATAATTATATATATATATATATAGTACAAAATATTACCAAGAACCTTGCTTTCAAAGACTCGGTTGATCTCCCAAAAAATCCTCCTAATCACAAAGATATATTTACCTAAAATACAAATACTATCTTTTGAAAAAATGCACAATAAACTCTCCTATTTTAGTCACAATAATATCGTAATACTAATCAAACTCTTGAAAGGAGAAAAAGTTAAGAGTCTATTGTATTTAAAGCATTTTATTGGGCACTTTATTAGTGACATGTCCTACTTACTTTCACTCGAAGTGGATTATTTTCTTTAATGTTTAATTATTATAGGCCCAGGCCTGCTATAAATGAGTTGGTTGATGTTGGATTCTTTTCTTCAAACTTTTCAATTATTTAGGCCCACTATAAATGAGTTAGTTGTAGTTTTTTTTGAATTCAATGATTATAGGCCCACTATGAATACGTTGGTTGTAGTTTTAAAAGCATCTTGGATTCTTTTGAATTCAATTATTGTAGGCCCACTTTAAATTAGTTAGTTGTAGTTTTAAAAGCATGTTGGGTTCTAGGCTCCACTTAAAAGAGGACAACCGATGGAAGCAAACCCTTCTAGGGAGCGAGGGAGAGGGCGCGAGGGAAGGGTCTAACCACCCATCCTCTCGAGATGAGCGGCATAGAATTTCGATTGTAGTATTTTGGATGAGTAAGTCTAGCCAGCCTTGTTTGTTGGTATCTTTTAAGTATTTTTTTATTATTTTTTTACATTTTTATCATTCATCTTTAAAACACAACCACAAATTTCACTTATAAGAGGGGTAAAATTGTAAAAAAAATCAATAAAATACCCCCAAAAAATAGCAAACAAGGCTGAAAAGAATTGTTGATTTTTGACATATTCTTATATCCATCACAATAATGCAAGGTGATGGGCATAATGGGAATCCTCACGTAAGTTGTTTAATTACTTGATTTGCAAACATGATCTCCACTCTATATAACGAAACATTTCTATGTTCTCACACACTCGACACAACTTTTTTTTTTTGTCCTTTTCTTCCCCTTAATTATCTTCTTCTTATTAGATCTCTTGTCTTGCACTCTTAGCAGAGCGTTCCCATCTCAACACCACTTATAAAGAACAACGACTCTTCCTCTTCAGCTTATTTTGGTTTATCAAGAATATTCTTGTGGTAAGATGAATATTGTTTTCATTTATGTTATGGCCATATATTTAAATTTGAAAATTCATTGTGAACCTAGTGTTGTTTTACTGGCTTTGCATAATCTTGAAATTAAAGCTCAAATGATTGGTAGCAGAAATTAAGAAATTTTTTTTTCCTTTTGTACTTTGTTTTCTTTCTTATTGGTAAAGTCAAATGATTTTATTGTCAATTATGAAACTGACCAAGGTGGAGAGTTCATCAGCCTGGCCACAGAGAAACTAATTACAACCTTTCAGTGTTACAAAATCTGAGAAACCAAACGAAGGGGGTGTAGTGTAGCTAAGATTTTTGCTTGCCGCCTAGGGAAAACTAACAAATAAATAATATATTTTAAATTGGGATAAAATGTCTTTCTTTTTTCCTTTTTTTCTGCTACACGACTATATAAAAAAAATGTACACTATAAGATGTTTTAAAGCTCTTTAGCAAAGTGGCATTTCTAATTTTCTATCAAATGATTTGGACTGTGGTCCAAATGATTTGATGAAATTTCTCGAAAATACGTGAACAAATGTAAATGTCTACCACTGAAAATAATTGTATAGTCGTACACCCAAGTATGTAAAGTTTCCATAGTCAGTAAGTGAGATCATTGAGTAAGTTTTAGTGCATACCCCATGGTGTTATTCTTCTCAAGGGGTACTTCTTCCCTTGCGAACTTTGCTTAGGTCTCAAGAACACTAGTTTAAGATTATTGAGCACATCGTGATTTGAGTGAACGAACTACTGTCAGTTATTCTATTGGATTATTGGTGTTGGAGGCATTTATTAATATATTTCTATGTTTGATTGATAAAGAAAAAGGTTTTCAACCCTATACGTTCACTGAGAGAAGAGAAGAGAAGGGCGAGTATCTAAGCCATATTTCTATGTTTGATTGATATGGCTTAATTGGAAACTCTCTGTCTGAGTCAGTTCGCCCATCTGAGCACAATAAAGGCAAAGGTATTGTTGGGCCCTCACCCAGCAAAGGACCTAAGTCTTTTTCGGCACAAAGCTTGGCTAAGTCTAATGATCAACAGTCCGCTGGCAATTATTGGAAGGTGTTAGAAGCGGTGGAAGAAGATGTCTTCAACCTGGATCCTCTTTTAACTAAGATGTCTAAGCAGGCCCACAGAGATCGAAATCTGGCAAGAAAAGCACGGCGTGACAGAACCGCTGAATGGGCCAACTTCTCAGTTTTTCCTACCAGATCAAGGTTTATGCTTAAAAAGCGATCCAACAAATCAAGCTCAACCAACCAGGCAGGGCAGGGAGAACTTAAAGGTGGTAGTGCCCTTGCTGGACTAACAATGGGAGAGTCTTCCAATCAGTCCCAGGATGTTTCAGTTTCTTTACCTTACCCCCCTGGGTTCGAGCCACTAGCAGCTCATTGTGTTGAAGCACATGATTTGTCTACAAATCTATGTGTTCCTCATGCGGAGAGTTTCTCATCTACCCCGGACCACGTTGGTGCTCCTCCAGGTTTTGAGGTCCCACAGGATTCTGGCAAGTCTCCAAATTTTGTTTCTAGGGTCCATGACAGTGCGGAGCCTTCTGTCTCTAACTGTCTTGCGACTCAGGAAGCAGCATCAGTTCGTTCGGCTTTCAAAGACATTGGCTTGATAGTGGGAGTGGACCTCAATCAAGATGAAAACAAGGCTTTAGATATGGTTCAAGCTGCAGCGCAGGGTAGAATATCTGACACAGCACTGGACCAATGCAACATACTCGGGTTTGAAGGTTTTACATGAACCTTAAAATTCTTTCGTGGAACTGTAGGGGGCTCGAAAATACTGAGCGGCAAAGGGGTTGTCGTAGATTAATTACAGAGAATCGTCCAGATCTTGTTTTCATTCAGGAAACGAAATTGGAGAGATGCTCTAGAGAATTTATCAGAAAATTGTGGGGTGATAGTTCTTTTGACTGGGCTATGGTGGAATCCATTGGCAGCTTGGGCGGCATTTTAGCTATTTGGGACGCCGATTTTTTGCAGATGAGGGAAATGTTGAAAGGGGCTTTTTCCCTTTCTATTCAATTCCAAATGATCTCGGATAACTCAATCTGGTCAGGGACTAACATTTATGGTCCATGTGATCCTTCACTTAGAGACCACTTCTGGGAAGAACTTTATGACATTGCTGGTTGGGTGCAATCTCCATGGGTGTTAGCCGGTGACTTCAATGTTGTCCGTCATATGAATGAAAAAAAGGATGCAGGAGGAGGTCCACGAGCATGCAGAAATTCAATCAATTCATTAATGAGGTGGAACTCGCTGATTTCAGTCTAAAAGGGGGGAAATTCACATGGTCAAATCATAGAGATCTCCCTATCCTTTGTCGACTTGATCGATTTCTAGCCTCGGTGGATTGGATTGACAAATTTGGTGATAAAATCGAATGGCTCAAAGGTGCAGCAGGTTCAGACCATCATGCGATTTTGCTTGAGAACTCATCTGTTGCTGGTGGTACTCGCCTTTTTCCTTTGATAACGGTTGGTTTGATCACCCTACCCTGGCAGAGGAGATGAAAGTTTGGTGGAACAACTCAGTAGTCTCTGGCCACCCTGGATACTGTTTATGGTGGAAGCTTAAGGCTCTCAGATGCAATCTCAAAAGCTGGCGGACTAAAGTTTGGGGTAAGACAAATTTATGTATTCAAAATATCTCTGCTTTAATTGCTATCATTGATGCGGATGAAGAGATTAGGGATTTGACTGTTGAAGAGAGGTCTTGTAAAGTGCAACTACAACAAGAGTGGGCAATATTAACCAAGAGAGATGATGAGTTTTGGAGAATCAGATCAGGAGTCAACTGGGTTCGCCATATGGATCAGGGGACTAAATTCTTTCATACATTGGCTAACAGACGTAGACTGTTTAACTCCATTGAAGCTCTCAGCACGGGTCAGGAATTGGTAGTGGATGAAATCAGTATTAGAGCACTCTTGATTTCTCACTTCAAGAAGTTGTTCCATGAAAAGGAGGAGTGGCGACCTTTCTTCTCGGGGATTACCTTCAAGTCTATCTCTCAGTCTACAGCTACTGCCTTGGTAGAAAACTTTTCGGAGATGAAAATTAGAGCGGCAATGGAAGATCTAAAATCTGAAGTTTCTCCAGGTCTTGATGGTTTCTCAATGATGTTCTATTTGAATATGTGGGAGGTAATCAAATATGATTTTCTGAAAGTTGTTGCAGATTTTAACTCGAGAAACTTTCTCGATTGGTGGTTGAACACCACTATCATCTCACTCATTCCTAAATGTGCGGGAATGCGGACGGTAAATGATTTTAGACCTATCAGTATTTTGAATGGGGCCTATAAGATCATTGCCAAGGTGTTGGCTAACAGATTGAAAATAGTTCTTCATTTAGTCATTTCTCCGTTTCAAAGTGCAGCAGTCAGTGGAAGACAGGTGGTTGATAGCCCCTTGATTGCCAATGAAATTATTGATTCCAGAAAAAAAACAGGGTGTTCCAGGTCTTGTTATCAAATTAGATTTCTCCAAAGCCTTTGACAATGTTTCTTGGAGATACTTGGATTTGGTAATGGCTCGCATGGGGTTTGACTACAAATGGATTCATTGGCTTCACACTTGCAGATCTACAGCAAATTTCTCTCTGAAAATTAATGGTCAACTGCACGGGTTTTTCAATAGCTCGAAAGGCCTTCGACAAGGCGATCCTCTGTCTCCTCTTCTTTTTACTATAGCAGCAGAAGGTTTAACCCAAATGATTCTTAAAGCGGTTGATGCTGGCCTAGTAAGAGGGTTTTCTGTCGCGGAGGGTAGTCCACCCGTCTCTATTCTCCAGTATGCGGATGATACTATCCTCTTTTGTGATGCGTCCGCTTCTCAGGTTCTTGCTCTTAAGAGAATTATGCTTTGGTTCGAAGTTATTTCAGGACTGAAAATCAACTTCCACAAATCAAGGGTGTTGCCCATTGGAGATGTCCCTCATTTGCACCAGTTGGCGGGTTTATTGGGTTGTTCAGCAGGTCACCTTCCAGTTAAGTACCTGGGCATGCCATTGGGGGCTAGTTTCAAAAGTAAAGCTGTGTGGGATGAGACGATCGAAAGGATGGAATCGAAACTAGCGTCTTGGAAACGCAAATTTCTCTCCAAAGCAGGCAGACTAGCTCTTGTCAAATCCACATTAGCATCTATCCCGGTTTTCATGCTGTCTCTTATCAAGGTTCCCTGTTCCATAGCTGCCAAGATGGAACGGATCATGCGCGATTTCCTTTGGGGATCTTCTCATAACTCTAGAAAGATGCATTTAGTGGGCTGGGAGAAAATTTGTTGCCCTAAATCCCGAGGTGGTTTAGGCATTCGTCAGGTGCTCACTTTCAATATTGCATTACTTTCTAAGTGGCTTTGGCGATTTGCAAATGAGAATGATAACTTATGGAGATCTCTCATCATGGACAAATATGGGCGCAATAGATGGGTTTGGGAAAAGAAAAGTAAGTACACTTCCTTCGGCTGCTCTTTGTGGAAGTCTATCTCCCGGTGCGCAAGTGGCTTCTACCCTCACACCTCTCTCCAATGTGGAAATGGTGATCTCATCTCTTTCTGGCATGATGTTTGGTGTAGTAACCAACCTTTGAAGGATCTGTTTCCAAGGTTGTTTATCATTAACAACAATCAATTTGGGAGTGTGAGCAGTTTTCGGTCTAACGACAACTCTTGGGACCTTTCCTTTCGCAGACACCTTAATTCTGAGGAACTAGATGAGTTCGCTAATCTTATACATTTGTTGGGTAGACAAATACTCTCAGAGGGACCAGATAGTTTGGTGTGGAAGGGTAAAGGTGTGGGCTTCTCGGTGAAAGAATTTTCGGATATGTTAGCTGCATCTCATTATGAGACCCACTCTAACCTCTTCATTTCCTCACACAAAAATCTGGTATGGGTGAAAAACCTTTTTCCTCGGATTAATTTCTTTAGTTGGTCAGTTTTGCACGAGAAGATATTGACTAAAGATAGGTTAAGGAAAATGGGAATCCTCACTGGGAGTCTTTGTGTGCTTTGCAATGAATTTGAAGAAACACTGGACCATTTGATGCTTCATTGCAGTTTCTCCAAATCCATTTGGAGCAGTTTTTTGGTGGAATTCGGTTTGAGTTTGATGTTTGAAGGCTCCATTTTAGATTGGCTAAGTTGGTGGTCTCAAGCTAATCCTTCCCGTCGGGGGGAGTGGTTATGGCGTAGGATCCCTCACGTTCTCATGTGGTGTGTGTGGAAAGAAAGAAATAAAAGGGTTTTTGAAGGACTACACAGATCGGAACACTCTATCTTTATCGAGATTAGAGAATTGCTGTGGAGGATGGGTTCGGCTTGTAATTTATTTAAGGATTTGGGTTTTGACACTTTTATAGTGTCTTGGCATTCCTTGATATAGGAATGTTTCTAGTTGTAATTTTTTTCTCTTTCTTCCATTAATAAACATCTTCATGTTTGACCGTAAAAAAAAAAAAAAAAAAAAAAAGAATTCTATAGAGGTACAATGTTCTCTCAATTTTAATGAGAATTATCAAAATTTCTGTCCCAGTTGAACTACAATTTGGTTGATGTATTTTGCTATTTATTTAATCTTTTTTTAAGACCCGAGTTTTAAGAAGATTTAGATACAATCTCTCGAAAGAGGAAGAAAACTCTACTACAGAGCCTAGTGTTGTTTTACTGGCTTTGCATAATCTTGAAATTAAGGCTCTGCTAGGTGTACTATGCAATGCAGTCAACTTTGAAAATTCGGTTGTTTTGTGGAGAAATCGAAAACTGGTTTCATTAGCATTCATGCATCCTCGTCAGTAAGAAATTTTTTTTTTCTTTCTTATTGGTAAGGTAAAATGATTTTCTTGTCAATTATAGAACTGACCAAGGTGGAGAGTTCATCAGCCAGGCCACAGAGAAACTAATTACAACCTTTCAGTGTTACAAAATCTGAGAAACCAAACAGGGGTGTAGTGTAGCTTAGAATTTTGCTTGTGGCCTAGGGAAAACTAACAAATAAATATTAATATATTAATTACAACTTTTCAGTGTTGCATTTTATTATTAGGCACTTTATTAGTCACGTATTCTACTTTCATAAATATAGAACTGTTACCCACAAATTCACTATAGAAAATATGAGTTTTGAAAATTTTAGGGGGGGAGAGGGAACTGCCCCTATGTGGCTCCGCCACTCACACAAAGAAACTGATTACAATCTTTCAGTGTTACAAAATCTGAGAAACCAAATGGAAGGAGTAGCTAAGAAGTTTGCTTGTCTAGGGAAAATAAACAATATATTTTAAATTCTGATAAAAATGTAAAAAAGAATTTGCTACACGATTGTATAAAAAATGTACAACTTGAATAAAATCAACTCATACTAAAATACAAAGTAGCCACAAATTAAAATGATAAATCATTATTTGTTGCAGAGACAATCCATCAAAATTCAAGACAAGACAAGAAATGGCAGAGATTGTTGTGAGCTTTCTAGTATCAACATTGGAATCCTTGATTGATCAAGAAATCGGTCTACTAAAAACATTGGGTTCCTTGGCTGTTCAAGAAATCAGTCTGCTGAACAGTGTTGGTGATGAGATCATGGAAATTAAAGACGAATTTAGTAGCATGCAGGCACTATTGAAGGATGCTGATGCCAAGGAGGATGGTGATGAAAGAGTGAAAGCATGGGTGACACAAGTTCGCGACGTAGCCTATGAGACTGAAGATGTTCTTGATGATTTTCGGCTTCTTCAACTCCGCCAAAGCATGTTTCATTTTTTCTCAAATTTGAAGATAAGGCACCAGTTAGCCAAACGGATTAAAGCTATTAAATCCAAAGTCAGTGGAATTGCGAGCAGAAAGGACAAATATGGCCTCAACAATTGGGAGCAAGGTTCTACTTCTCAAACTACAGATGTCAAAGAAAAACGTGATCCTCGGAATGATGCTCTTTTCATCAAAGAGGCTCAACTCGTGGGCATTGATGATTCAAGGGACAAACTGGTTCAGTGGCTGGTCAATGGTGATCAGCAAAGTTCGGTGTTTTCAGTGTATGGGCAGGGTGGTTTGGGAAAGACAACCCTAGTGAAGAAAGCTTTTGACAACCAATCTGTCATGAAGCACTTTCCTTACCGTGCATGGGTTACGGTATCTGAGACTTTTGAAATAAAAAAACTGTTGATAGATCTTATTGAGCAAATACTTAAGGATAAGAAAGAAAAAGAAGAATTAAAAGACATGGACACAAACAAATTGAAGGAAAAGCTGCAGAATGTTTTAAAAGGAAAGAGGTATGCTTTCGTCTTTTTTTTTTTTTAATCTCTCCTTTCGTTTTTAATAACCTCCAAATCTCTACATTAGTTAAAGACAAATTAGATACACAAGCTAATTGATCACTTCAATGCAGGTATATTTTGGTTTTTGACGATATGTGGAGGTTGGAAGCATGGAGTGAATTAAAAAATGCATTTCCTGATGATATTGGACACGGCAGTAGAATAATAGTGACTACACGTATCCACGACATCGCTCAGGAATGTACGTCTGAAAGCAAGTATAGTCTTGCTTTTGAACTTCCACTGCTCACAACAGATGATGCTTTCAAGCTCTTTTGCAAGGTGGCGTTCCCATCAGATGATTTGAATTGCTGTCCACCTAGTTTGGTGGAAAGTTCTAATAAATTCGTGAAAAAGTGCAAGGGCTTACCACTTGCAATTGTCTCTCTAGCTGGCCTTCTAAGAATAAAGAAACATGCCGAATGGAATCAAGTGTATAATAACCTCGGTCAGCTGATGATGAGATCAAACAGTATGAGCAGTAAGCTTGAAGATTTGAAATCCATTATATCACTAAGTTACACAGACTTGCCTTTCCATCTTAAGTCTTGTTTCTTGTATTTATGCATTTTCCCCGAGGATTACTCTATTCGTCGTCGACAACTTCTTCAGCTTTGGGTTGCTGAAGGATTTGTTGAAAGAAAGGGCATGAGTACTGACATGACAATGGAAGATATAGCAATGGGATGCCTTGATGAGCTGATCAACAGGTGCTTGGTTCAAGTCGAATCATTTGGTGTGTCTGGACGAGTGAAGACCTGTCGAGTCCATGACGTTGTACGTGAGTTCATCATAGCAAAGGCTGAAGAACAAGGCTTTGCGACGACACACTTGGACAGGAAAGGGCTACACGATAGTCAAGTGATTGGACGACGCCTATCATGCCTTGAATATAATAAGGAGAATGTGTTTAATTTGTTAGAAGGGAACGAAAGCTTATTTTCTCATCTTCGGTCATTCATTTCTTTTGATCAGGGATATTTTAATTCTCGTAGAGCTCATAAGATTATTTGCAGATTTAAGCTTTTGAGAGTTCTCAAGTTAGAAGCACATGACTATGATTACAAAGAAGGAATTATCTCAATCAAACTATCCCATTTGAGGTATCTATGTTTAGGGGGATATAGTACCTTTGGAACATCCCATGGAAGGTTTACAGACCTTGAGGTGCTCGAAGCGGAATATATGAACATCCACCGTAACGAATTGAAGGAGATATTCAAGCTAAAGCGCCTCCGCTATCTTTCTGTTTTTCATCTACCTTTGTCAGCAGTGGGGATAGAACAGTTGAGTAACCTGGAGCATCTTTCAACGGTGGACGTAAGTGGACGAGAAAGTCGTGGTGTCCTTATAGGTCTAGGAATGTTAACCCAAATGAGGAAATTGAAGGTAAAAGAACTCAAGGAGGAAGATGGCATTCATTTCTGCAATTCCATTGAGAAGATGAAGTACCTACGCTCCTTATATCTGTCGTCTTCATCACGTCTTGACTTACATAGTCTAAGGCTTCCTCCGCAAAGTCTGGAGAAAATATACTTAAGAGGAGCGATGGACACATTTCCTCTTTGGTTTTCCAAACTTTCAAACCTTATCAAGTTTTTTTTTTTTTTCAACTTTTTTTTTTTTTTTTTTTTTTGGATATTGACCCATTTTATTCATTTAAAAATCCACGCCCGAAGGCTACATGACTGACCCTATAGGGTTAACTAAGAAGCCGAAACAAACTCTCACAAAAGATAGGATTCACTAATACAAGCCTGGACAATAAACAAACTCAGTCTTTGTACCTTTTGTTTTCTTTCCTAGTTCTAATGGATTTTCGAGGACAAATGCTGATATCTTTGGTGTGGCGCCTCTTATTCAGCTTTCCGTCTGACATAGCCCCTAAATCCAAATCACTGTTCGCTGCCCGTGGACCAAGCTCGGATTCTGAGTTGACTTCATCACTATCCTCACTAGTACTTTCGAGTGTATTGATATTCAATTTCTGTAGTCGAAGTAGCCTATTTTCTTTGAGCAAAGATATAAAACTCATCATCCGAGGGTTCCTGCACTTGCTGACCCTGCATAGCATCCCCTAGCTCTGAAGTTTCATCATCTTGTACAATACTCGCATCTGCTGGAACCCCTACCTTCCGGTCATGCACCTTATCACCACTATGAACGCGAGTCTGAGCACCAACGTGAGCTCCACTGCCAGCACCATTGCCAGCGCCATAGACAAACCCACTGTCAACGTGATCAACGTCAGCTACTGCGACCTCCTTTGTTGGCCCGGAGTTGCTGCCTAGAATCATTGCAGTTATCTGTAGAGAAGCAGTCTTATCCGACACCGCGTCACGGTCCAACCTGTTGTAGTCACCTCGCATCTGGATTTTCTGCGCACTTGCATCATCAGCCCAATCTTGAGCGATTGCAGGATTACGTAACGCATGTTTTACCTTCAACGGTTGTTGTTCTAGCTCATTCGTGCTCTGTTTTAAGAGAGAATTCGGCCCCTGCAACTCATCATTTGCCATTTTGTTAACCTTTGAATCCAGTGTGTCACACATATTGATGTTCCCAGAATTTGAATTGGTCGAATCGTCCCCTGATCGCAGAATATTTCCTGTCGTCTTTGGCTCCCTAGCATTATCCTGATCCTCTGTGTCAGCAGGGCTTTTGCAAGTTTTTGCGCAGCCTGAAATACTTTCTCCCACAAACGGGACAATCCACACTGGAGCCTCGCTGGCGGAACCCTCTGCTGAATTTATTTCGTAACCATCTTTATTTAAAATGGCCATTTTAACTTCACTGATAGTGTATCCGGCTTCCTTTAGAATATTTCAGTATTTACCACATCTTCCTTGTTTACATCAGTCTTATGAACCGCCCTATTGCTCTCTTCTTGCATTTTACTTTGTTCCTCAATACCTTCACGAACACCATCCGAGTTTTCCTCCGCTAATACACCAAATTTGTTAGCCAATGTTACCTCTTCAATTGAAATTTCCGGTGTTTTCACTTCTTGCTCTTTTACTTGTTCACTAGTAATCTCGACTCCTTGAGAGTTTTTTGCTCCACTGATTCCTATTTTCTCCTCGTTTTCCAACGTTTTCTTGCCTATCGGAACATACATTTGCTTGTATACATGTGGCCCTTGTTTCTCCCCTACTTGATTTTGTTTTTGCTTGGCCTTGTCAAAAGACTTATGTTCCTTATGATTTTCACCAACATCATTATAATGAGCATTCGTCTTACAAACAAGTTTTCTACAATAGTCCTTCTCATGCCCAATAAGCGAGCAATGGTCACAATATTTGAATCCTGGATATTCAATTTTCTGCCAGTATCCTCCATATTTTGGACTTTCCAGCCAAATCCTATGTGGGAGCGGCTTGGTGACATCCATCTCGACGCACATTCGGGCAACCTTTGGGCGGGCAAAGTATCGAGTTCCATCATCTATCCGCAGGAAATTACCGAAGGAATCCCCAATCGCCTTCATGATGGCGGGAAGAAAGAAAGCAAGAGGCAAATTTGGGAGTTGAATCCATAATGGGGCCAACTCCGGATCCGCCCGTAGGCTAAATCCAGGATACCAACGAAAGATTTTATATCTAACTCCCCGGATCGTATATGAATCCTTAGATAACACTTTTTTTACTTCAACTTCCGATTGTAAATAGACCACTACATGTCTTGGATCTATAAGACCCATAATAAATTCACCGGATATTTCCCAAAATCTATGAATGAAATCCCTTATTGAATCTAGAGACGGCCTAAAGCTTGAAAATTTCAACACCACAACATGATTAGAGACATGAGACTCACCTCTTGAGACATCCGAATCGGACAACCTCAATGCCAGACTTCCTTCTTTTCGAAACACCATTGAGTCCGTCGGCTTATCTTCAAGGTCATCCCGCATCACCTTACCTAGGACCTGTGCAAACGTGCGTTTGGAGGGGCTGTCTTCCTCCCTGCCAGCCGCAGGGGAAGCCCCTTTGGCTAGCTGTATCGATTCCATGACCTAGCCGCCTCCTATCTTCAACGTTCCAGATTATCACCCACTGGCCAGGAACGGCCTAGATTAAGAGATTCAGCCCAAAAATATTACTGTCCAGTTTTACCTCTGAGTCACCAATATCGCCCAAAAATCAAAGCTCTCGTCGTGCGTATATTCAACCTTATCAAGTTGACACTCGATCTCTGCTACATAAGAGATGAATCTTTGCTCAAAAGTCTTCAAGACCTACCGTGTTTAGCAAAGCTGACACTACGGTGGAATGCATTCGTGGGGGAAGAGTTGTATTTTGAAAAGGGAGGATTTGCAAGTCTCAAAGAATTGGTATTTTACCTTTTACCAAACATGAAGAAGATGACAGTGGAGGAGGGTGCAATGCCTTTGCTAGAAATGTTGTTTTTCGGAAACTGTGAGGAATTACAAAATGCCCCACTGGGAATCGAATACCTCACTGCTCTCAAAACAATAAATATAGGAATAGGAGGAATGCCAGAGAGGTTTATTGATGAAATCAGAAACCAAGTCTGGAAAACTGGGCATACTCCACCGGTGGTCCAGAAATGTGCTTATCTTGAGCCAGTGACGGAGCCAGGATTTTTGTCGAGGGGGCAGAGTGATGTCATAATTAATTAAATATAATATAAAAATGAGTTATTTTAACATGAATTTTTTTTTAAATCTAAAATTCTTTGGGCATTGAATTTTCGTGATGAAGCTTAAGGTGTGTTTGGTTGCATGGAATCCTATGCCATGGGAATCCATGAGGGGACCACTACATTTTAGGCTAAATTGAAATATCACTTCACTTTCACCATTTGATTTTGTGATCAATGGTGGGAATGAAAGTCCCATGAACATGAGAATCACATGCCTTGGAGGGGCCAAGGAGTGGGATTCCCATGTTTATGGGACTTTCATTCCCACCATTGATCACAAAATCAAATGGTGGTCAAATGGTAAATGTGAAATTATATATTAATTTAGCCTAAAATGTAGTGGTCCCCTCATGAATTCTCATGGCATAGGATTTCATGCAACCAAACACACCCTTAATGTCGTGTGTATGACCGTGATGAGTGGTCTATTTTGATGTATCATCATTTAACATTTTGTTAACTTCAGCAAATTTGTTAACTTCTTCTGTTGTAGAAGTTGTTTGTTTTATTTACTATTGATTGTTCCATTTGTTAATAAGCTTTCTAAAAAGATCATTTAATGTGACAATGCAAAATTTCAGAAGAACAAAGTAATCTCATGTAAACTTCAGAAATATTTTCAATCACAAAAACAAAGTAACCTTCAGAAAAATTTTCTGAAATCACAGGAAAAAACTATTGTTCTGGAGAACAGTAAAAAAAAATTTTGCTAAAAATTTTTCTGTTCGCCCAGAACAATACGAGGTTTTGCAAAAACTTTGCCTGGGTCCAAGTGAGCTTTATTAAAAAATTTCGGACAGATTTGCGTAACTTTAGTAAAATGGTCATAATTTTCTCATATCAAAACATTTTCAAAGTAATTCAATTTGTATTTATTAGATAACTCATAGTACTACAGTTTTTGTGTTTTGATGAGCTTGAGAATCGATTTTGATCGAGCATATAAGTTGGCCAAAATTCATGGACATTATCACATTTTCATTGCGAGACAGATTTGCGCGACTTTAGTAAAATGACCATAACTTGTTCATTTCAAAACATTTTCAAGTGATTCAAGTTGTGCTTATTAGATAACTCAGAATACTACAATTTTTTTGTTTGTGAGCTTTAAAATCAATATCAATTGATGGTTTAAATTGGTCGAAAGTTACCCTGTTTTTATGTTACTGTTTTTTTGGTGGTGTGGGTTGGTGGAAAAAAAAAGTATATAGTGGTGTGTGACAATACTTTAGGTAGTGTGGTAGTTGACAATACTTCAGAACACTCTATCTTTATCGAGATTAGAGAATTACTGTGGAACATGGGTACGGCTTGTAATTTATTTAGGGATTTGGGGTTTGACACGTTCATAGTGTCTTGGCATTCCTTGATTTAGGAATGTTTATCGTTGTAATCTGTTTCCCTTTCTTTCATTAATAAACATCTTCATGTTTGACCGTTAAAAAAAAAGTCATTGCCAAAAGAATTATCGGGTTTCCACTTATTCTTCTCCTACGAAAAGATAAATGTCACTATAAATTACCATTGCACACTACATGTTTTTACAATTTTCTCACCGGGATCATGCCCTTTGGCAATTGCTTTGTTCTTGCTTCATTAGATTTTAGACATATATCCCACTTTTGGGAAATTAATATTTACTAAGTTTCGATTCTGTTCGGTGCAAATGGATAAAGACTTGGGAATACATGGGAATTCTTATTATGAAGTCAATTGGCAACTTCAGTGGTCTTGCAATGTGGGGTGATGAGCAATGTATGAAATGAGCAGAGAATCAACGAGTCCATAGGCATTTCTGAAAATAAAAAAAAGGACTTGATACTCGGTTTTCGTGTTTTCAAAGAAAATAATATCGCTGGTACTTGAAATAAAGAAGCAAAAGCACTCACAATCACACCGTCGTGAAAATGTCATACTCTTGATGTAAGCTTTCGACAATTACCAGTTTTTCACAACAATTCTACTGACAGATTGGAAGTTTACATAAAACTCGAAGGTCTATTACATCTTGACAAATACATCAATCAGAATGCAAACTCGTGACTGAAAATTTTGATACATAACACGATATGTAACTGATAATAAACCAGTAGGCAGCTTCACGTGAGAAAACAGTAAGTTAGTCTTCATGAGAGGAAATGAAACAATATCTAGCTCAATGAGGTTATGTTGCAGATCGAAATGAAAAAAATAAACATTTGTGATCTGAGAGGCAACTGCAGATGTTCAAAACTATGACGACACGAGCAGGAGTCAAGGTTACAATTACCTATCCTATCCTTGGGAAGTATGCCTGATCACACTGGTGGCTGCCATGTCCCTGGTTGGTAAGATTGGCCAGATCCCATTGGTTCTTAAGACCTGACATAATAAAACATAGTTTCAATAAGTAGCCATCTTGCATGGTAGATAGTTTAAATATGTTGTATCATTCAGTGGCAACACAAACACGTACATTATTATTGTTAAGTAGGTCATTAGGTGTGACTAGAAAGCGAATTTTTATTTGTACAAATAAGGCATCATTTAACGAACTGCTGAAATAAAAACAGTAATAAACTTACTTTGGTGAGTGCCTACTTCTGGGTTGAGTTGGTTTGTCTTCCTCTTATTTCGAGTCCCTGTAAAAAGCAAGGGCTTAGATGAAGATTCTAGCGACAAAACCCTCTTATGCATGGACCATTTTATTCAGAGTGTTCCAAGTATATAACAAGGGTGTCCCATATCCTTGACCTTTATGTATCAGATAACTGAATGCTGCCTCCGGGGAACAACAATGATCGAAACATGTTTGACACTTTGCAACCGTGGCTGACATCAATATATAACATTAGAACATGGTTTTTCCTCATTTCACAAAAAACTCAAACCATTCCATTCTATAGCCTTGTCAAATATGGTACATAAGTTCAGGGACTATGTTGAGTTTTATACCTTTTTTTTATATTTAGAAAACTAATGTAATATGATATGGAATATAATTTTAATTATTTATTTATCGGTGATGCAGCAAGGTTAAATAGCCTTATGTAAGGTGGACTTCACGTGATAAACTGAAAACTCCAATGAGAGTGTTTATGTTTTATTTATTTTTTTTACTTGTTTAAATTTCAAGAAACCCACGTATCTCAACATGAGCAGGGTTTTCTTTCTCTCTCTTTTTTGTGTGTGCGCGCGCGCGTGTGAACGATACCATATAAAGAGGATTTTTTTCGCCCTTAAAAAATATATAATTAAGAGATCATGCGCACTGAGTTATCTTTCAAGTGGGAGCCTGGGTAGTTAAATTGCTTCGCAGTTTAGGATCGAATTACAATTAATCGGGAATAATTGAAAATAATCGGTATTTTTTAAATCATGTTAAAAAATTTAATCATAGTTATATATAAAAATAAATAATTAATCAAAATATTATAAATTTGTAATTATATTACTTTACTAATTCTTCAAATGAACTTAATTTTACAGGTTGGAACAATTATAGTTATCTAGAGAAGTGGAGATATTTAGGAACAACACAACAAAAGCTACAACAACTCAGCAAGTGATAGCAACTAAATCTGTTTGAAACACTTGTATACGACGAGGAATTGTTTGAACATGTTTGTTGTGTAAAGCCAATTATTACATAGCCTCAAACCAATTCAAAGTGCATCGTTTTCTGGATTTATTTATTTTTTTGTTTAATAATTTATTTTTTATTAAAATTTATTTGACTTCTAACTCCACTAAAAATTTATTTGAATAAAATGGGTAAACATCCCAAATTTAAAAAAAAAAAAAAAAAAAAAAAAAAAAAAAAAAAAAAACTCCACTAAAAATTAAAACAATAATTTTTTTTAACTTCACCCTCACTAATCCCAATCCCACTCAATCTCTTTATTTTTTTAATATCTTTTTTTTTTAATTCCCACCCTCTCTTTTTTTTTTTTTTTTTTAATCTCTCTCTCTTAATTCCTACCAACTCATTTTAATCCATTCACCCCCTACACACGCAGAGATCAACAAAGAAATCAGAAGAGATGTACCATACATGGTGGGTTTGTTTTCCATGTGATTATATGCATATTAAAAATTTTAATTGGGTTAGGGACCAGCCGAGAAAATTTTACATCATCATCATCATTGGTTTCTTTTGTTTTGTTAAAAAAATAAAGCAAAGAAAGAATTAGGATTATCTTACCTCTGACTCAGCTGGCATATGGTGGTAAGAGTGATAAAATATTAGTTAACACATTAGATTAATTGAGGGTTGGGATTTGATCTGCTTTGCTTTCTCTCTGATCTTTCAAAATTAAAAGTAATCATTTGGGTTTGGAGCGGTTGGAAAAACATGATGGTCGTAGGTCGATTCAGTTAAGTTGTTGTTTGTATGCTTCACCTGAGCTAGCCCAAAAAAAGAAAGCTCTCTCTCTCTATACATACATATATTTACCTTTCGAGAAGACAAACAAGAATAAGAAGACAAAGAGAGTGGGTTGGTTGTGTAAGTGTTATCCTCGGAGGCTCTGACTCAGAAGTGAGTTTCAAAGAAGAGGAGACAGACGAACAGATAAAGCAGAAGGAGAAGAGGAAGGAGGATTCCAAAAATAAAATTGTTTTTCCGACAAATTCACTTGAATCCATCCAGTCCAGTCAAGCTACTGCTGCTACTACTCCTTGGACTTGGACTATATCGTCTTGCTACCTCAAAGCCAAAAAGAAAGCCAGAGGTCTGCTCCTCGCCAACTCTCATCTTATACCACTATGTCTGCTTCTGTTTTCTTCAAGTAAAAAGGGAAGTTCTTAATTAGCTAGCTACAATTGAATTAATCATGTTATGTATATTGTTTGTATGGTTGAATTAATCATCATTTTTTCACGATCACGCCATGTCACCCTGATTGCAAAATATGATTGTAAAAATCCAATTTTTTAGTATTTTCGTAAATAGTTATGTATTATTTCTATTTGCCCCCCTTTATCTGCAATCCTGGCTCCGCCCCTAGCCACAAAGTATTTCACCTATACTATAGACATTATCTAATTTTTTTTTTCAAGATTGATATATACAGTCACATATCGAAGCCTAATTTTATTTTACTTGCAAAATTGCATAATTTTATTGAATAGATGAACGAAATCAACAAAAAAGAAGAAGAAAAAAACAGATCTGAAAGAAGAAGAAAAAAAAAGAAAGAGGAAGAATCAGTTCGTGTTCAGCTCCGAAATCAACACGCAGTTCGTGTTGTTCTTCAGTTCATTCGATTCTTCTTCTTGCAAGGTATCTTCTTCTTCTCAATCTTCAGTTCTTCTTCTTCTTCGTCCTCTCCTTCAGTTCTTTCGTTCTTCTTCTTCTCTGCAAATGAGAATCGAAGATTAGGTTTTTTTTTGTTTTTTTTAATCTTATACAGATGATAAATCGACGAGTCAACTCGGCCAATTATGCGGTGATTCGCCGATTTAGCTTAGTCCGCGAAACCCTGGCGATTTTAATTCAACCCGGATCGGTCTAGTCTTGCATTTCGATTTTTCGACGATTTAATAACACAACTGGGAGCAACATTTTCATGTAGTTATTCCATGAATTTACTGTTGCGCACACCTATACCTGTCAGTGCTGGTACTTGCTGCTGTTGACCCTTCCTTGTGCTCGTCACCTTGCACATGAACACCTTAGAATATCATTAGCGTCAAACTATCACATATCAAGGTATAAAAGATCCTCCATTCTTAACAGAGTTCTTTTCTAGCTTTTAAAGATCTAGGAAGTAGGCAAATTTTAGTTTTTCTTAATGCTGTTAATTAGATAATTTAATTTTTTGTTGAAAGACATGTTTCAGCTGGCATTTGAACATTTTCAGTTTCTTCTTCTAAATACTTAACCAAAAATGATAATAAAGGAGGAAAGTGGGAATGTAGCTTCTTCTAAATACTTTACCAAAAATTTTAGTAAATTAAGGTGGTTAAATAACTCCATCTCTCGAGCATTCACTAGGTAGCCAAATTTAAAGGAGGAAAGTAGGAATGTATCTTTAATCGCTAAATAAGTATCAACCATGGTTCAATAGAATTATAAAATTGCATTTTATCTAGTTCTATCACCAAAATTCCTTTTCAATTCTTTTATTGAGTAACTAAAGCTAACTTATCATAGTTTAATTGCTCAAGCATGTTGGTAATACCCACCCCCTCGCCCCTTTCCTCGTCGGCTGGATGGGCTGATATTGAAAAGTCGACCAACAATGATGACATAATATAAATGATGTAATCTAAAATTTGACTTAGTAAAAGGTTGAAATTATATATGGCTAGCAAATGCGCACATAATCTTATATAAAATGGACTAACACAAACTTAAGTCAAGTCAGGTGACACTCTTGAAGACTCCGCCTAGTTGGTTTAACTCCGTTTTTCTGCTTAATAGAGTTGAATTGTCAAGTCAGGTTTCCAGAGGGTCGATGTAATGCAGATCTCTCCCATTGGATTGGGTAACTTATGTTCTGTAGGAACTCTTTCAAACATGGTTTCTTATCCACTCTTGTTTCAGTGCAATAATTTTAGCTAGTCATATTTGTTATCTGTTTTTTTGGATTTTTTACACTTTTATTCTTTTTATAGGTAGTGTTTTTAAAGAGGATACTTACATTTTAAAGTGACAAATAACATATAATCAACATTTGTCAATTTGGAAGCCTTATAAGGACTTGGAAACTTGCAGGAAATTGCTTGTGCAACTTCCAACTAAGCTAGTTCTATAAATGCCAATGATGACAATATATTGAAAAGTCGACCAACAATGATGACATAATTATATAAATGATGCAATCTAAAATTTGACTTAGTAAAGGTTGAAATTATATATGGCTAGCAAATGCGCACATAATCTTATATAAAATAGACTAACACAAACTTAAGTCAAGTCAGGTGACGACCTTTGAAATATCTCATCTCTTTTTGGCATGATGTTTGGTGTAGTAACCAATATTTGAAAGATCTATTTCTAATGTTGTTTATCATTAACAACAATCAATATGGGAGTGTGAGCAATTTTTGGTTTAACTCTGCTTTTCTGCTTAATGGAGTTGAATTGTCAAATCAGATTTCCAGAGGGTCGATGTAATGTAGATCTCTCCCATTGGATTGGGTAACTTATGTTCTGTAGGAACTCTTTAAAACATGGTTTCTTATCCACTCTTGTTTCAGTGCAATAATTTTAGCTAGTCATATTTGTTATCATTTTTTTGAATTTTTTTACACTTCTATTCTTTTTATAGATAGTGTTTTAAAAAGAATAGATAAAAATTATAAAAATGCTAACAAACATGACTGACTAAACTTACTCGTTTCATCGTGCTAGTACCTATATGTCTCTTCTGAATCAATTAGACTTGCTCTATTTTTGTTTGCGTTTTTACTTCTCCATTCAAAGTGGATAGAGTGATTATGATTGTTAAACGTGTCTCGAGATGCGTGTGAAAGTGTTGTTATTTGATTTGAATTGATCAACGAGAGAGAGAGAGAGAGAGTGTGTGTGGAGGCTACAGCCACATGTGACATATGGTATAGGGAGGGGTGCCTGCCTCCTCAATTCTAGAAGGAGCCCTTCTAGGGAGCTGGGGATGGGTGACTATCTCGAAATGGGGGGGGGGGGGGGGGGGCTCCTGCGCAGAAAGCACAGGACGACGTCCTGCACACAAAGCAGAGCCATCGGATCTGATCCAACGGCTGAAATTGATGGATTTGAAATTTTTTTTTTTTTTTGAAATCTTTCGATCTGAACCGTCGGATCTGATCCGACGGCTCATAAATGTGCACAGGAGGACGTCCTGCGCTGTGTGCACAGGAGCCCACCCGGGTCCGACTATCTCCCTTAAGATAAGTGAGGGCGTGTATTTCGAGGGGGATGGGTGCCGCTCATTCTCCTCAATCATTCCCTCGCTCCCTAAAATTTTCGTTCTAGGAGGGAGTGTGTAAGTGATTGGTGAATTATTTGTTAGCACAGATTGGGGGTGGGAAATGGGCAGAAGGTAGAATGTTGGAAGAATTTGTATTGAGCTTTTCTAGCTGGCCTGGGTTGACTGCTTGGGTGGGTGAATTTACACTTTTGCCCCCTCCTTTTTAAACACTTTTTCAAAAAGGTTGTTACAGATAGGGGTAAAGGTGTAAATTCACCCACCCAGGCAGTCAACCCAGGCTGGAAACCCAGGCCATTTAGAATTTCTGATTTGTATTTGTTTTGGCATGGTGGAGTTTAATTGATTGATTATTAAACAATAGACAAATAAATAAACATATGGTAAGATAAAAAATAAAAATAAAAGACTCTCTTGTTCAATTGATTGAGTGTTGCATTAAAATGGATACCCTAATTAGGTCAATTATTTTTCCTATTCGTATATTGAGGAAATAAGACGCGATATCAATGTTTTATGGATTAATTTGGTAAAACATGAAAGAGACGAATTGTATAAATAGATGAGTTTTGATTATAGGAGAAATCCATATAATGTGCATGAATTAATTTGAGCTCATTAACTTGGTGTTGTGTTATAAACTTGAGGAAAAAATTATTGATAGCTTCCTAGTAAAGCTAGGGAGTAGTATTAATGGAGCACCGATGGTTTAATGCACTCATGGAAGTGACATGAAATATTATTAGTAAATTGACTTTGAATCCCTATCTAAATTTATATCTTATTTAAAAGAGTCTTTTGGCTTATCAATCATTATTGAGTTTGATTACATGAGTTAGCCGGTCAAAATGATTGACTTACATATTATCTTGAACAAAAGAGTTAATAGGTACTAGCTCATTTGATAGGCTTGTTGTGAATGATATCACAAGTTCAAGATTCAAACACTGTCGACACCATTTAGGATGAGAGAGTTTAAGGGATTAAAAAAATTGTACAAAGGAAGCCAAAATCAAAGTAAATAAATATATAATTGCCAATTAAATTTACCCTTCATTTAACTCACTATGAGTATATTGCCTAAAATGCCATTATGTAAAGTATCATAGTTTGTTATCAACGATTAATTTTGTGCATTAACCTTCAATCTCATACACAACGGATGGTTCTTCTCAAGACACTAGGTTATATTTGGTTACTTGATGGAATGAGAAATCGTAATGGTCTTTCTCATTACGCCGTTTTTATACCCAACCAGACAAATAAATGACTTAAATAATTGTAATGATGAACGGTAATAACATGTACCAAACATGCCATAGGACAAAATTCTAAGATTTGGTAGCTGAGTCATATCTATTGACCCAGTTTGGGTGACCTTTTGGAATAGATTATGTGATCCACGCGAAAAAAGATAATTTTTTCATTATTTGGCAATGAAAAAAAAATGATCTTTATACCAAATAAAAGTTCAAATTTTCCAATCATCACTACACCAAATTGACATTTTTGTAAAAATTCAAAAATAGTAAAATTTTTAAACTATAACAATTCAAAAAGCAATTTTACACATTTTCACAAATAAAGTGATTCAATAATTGTATCGTCACAAATAGTATGGACTTACAAGTGATACTATTCATGGTGATCTAATTTATTGTATCATTTTTTTTGTGTAACTATTTTTTATTTTGTTGATTAAATTTAGTTTTGACTTGAAATTGTTTGGTGGATTGTATGTAATAGTTCAAAAGTATTACTATTTTTTAAATTATTACAAATATGCAAATTTGATGCAGCGCATATGACCCATGAAAGTCATAAAAGAGCTGGTTGACCCGGCACTTGATGCTTTCATTTTGAGGGGAACACATTCATTCTCCGACCAAAAAGTCTGAGAGAGGAACTCATGATAGGATAAAAAGTGAGTGATAAATAAATCATTTTATGTTTTCTCTTAGGGCTGAAAATCGAACCATCGGTTCTGTTTTTCACCTAAACCATTAACCGAATCGACCTAGGTCGGTTTTTAAAATTTTCAAACCGAAATCGAACCGACCATTAACAAAACCGAACCGATTCTAATTTATGCAAACCGTAACCGAACCGAACAGACTAAAATCGAAACAAAACCGAAATAAAACCGAACCGAACCGACTATTTTAAACATATTATATTATTTATATATATAATATATATTATTTATTATATATATTCGGTCGGTTCGGTTTGGTCTGTTAAAATCACATAAAAACCGAAAACCGAACCGACCACTTCGGTTTTAAATTTTTTAAAATCGAAACCGATTCGAACCGAATTTAAACCGAACCAATCGATTCAATTTTAATCGGTTCGATCGGTTTAATCGATTTTTTGTTCAACCCTATTTCCTCTTTAAGGAACTCATCATTACAGTATTTAAAGCATTTTATTAGGCACTTTATTAGTGACATGTCCTACTTACGTACTTTCACTCTGAATGGATTTTTTTCTTCAATGTTTAATTATCTGGTTATAGATTTAAAAGCATATTGGATTCTTTTCTTCGAACTTCAATTATTGTAGGCTCCACTTGAAAGAGAAAACAGAGGGAATCTATTCTAATGTAATTTCTTGGACCGAGTCCGGAAACCTCACTGAAGTTGTTCAATTACGTGATTCACAGTCATGATCTCCACTCTATAAAGAGACATTTCTAATTTCTATCCTCTCATATACTCCACACACAACTCTTTTGTTTTTTTCCCTTACTTATCTTCTTCTCATCAGATCACTCGTCTTGCACTCTCAGCTGAGCGTTTCCATCTCAACACCATTTCTAAAGAACTGTGACTCTTCATCTTCAGCTTATTTTGGCTTATCAATAATATTCTTGTGGTAAGATGAATATTGTTTTCATTTATGTTATGGCCATATGTTTAAATTTGAAAATTAATTGCATGCCTAGTGTTGTTTTACTACCTTTGCACGTCTTGAAATTAAGGCCATGCTAGGTGTACTATGCAACGCAATCAACTTTAAAAATTCGATTGTTTTGTGGAGTAGTAATAAAGTTGACATCGAAAAGACCCAAAATAAAATAAACAAAGGAAACACTTGATGAGGATAGAGAGTATGTATGCAAAAGAAATTGAAGGGCCTGCTAGATGCTAATAATGAGGGTGAACTCGTTTTTCAACATGTTCTTTTGGATAGATATCAAATCATTTATTAAAAATTATTAGGAGAAATTCTAAATGTCGAGGGAATGAGCGAGGGAAATGAGCTGGCGAGGTGAAAGCAGTTCATTTCCCTCGAGATGCGTGCGTTGACTTTTTTCGCACGCGTCTCGAGGAAAATGAACGGCTTTCACCTTGCCAGCTCATTTCCCTCGCTCGTTTCCTCGCTCATTCCCTCGACATTTAGAATCTTCTCAATTATTAGTATAAAAGTTTGTCGATACTTTTAGAGCATTTTCAATAATCCCTCTAAAATAACTAAAAAGTTATTTTAGAGGGGTTTTATAAAGAAAATTTATGCTCCAATCATCTCTTAAACAATCTCCTATAATGACTCTACATACAATTTCTTCCTAAGTTTATTGGAAGTTAATCATCACATATATCTCATATAATAATAAAATATTCTCAATATTTAATTTTTTAAATTAAAAACAACACAAAAATAAAATAAACCCTCAACTACCTTTCCCATTCTTTAATTAATCAAATTAATACTAATTTTAATATTAATTATTAATACTAATTTTTTTAAACTCCCAAATCTTTTAATTAGTCAAATTTAAATTAAGTTGAAATCAATAATAATATATATTTAATAATATTATAATAATATAATTGAAACTAATAATAGTATAATTATTTTAAGTTGAAATTAATAATAGTATAATTAAAATTAAATTGGTATAGAAAATTGAAGATATATTAATACAATGATGAAAAAGTTAAAATAGGGGATGTAGTTGGAGTTGTGAAGAAATAGGAGAACCTCTAAATTTAGCTTTTGATCATTCTATTTTAACTTTTACCATTAGAGATGCTCTTAAAAACCTACTTGCTTTCAAAATAAAAATAAAAATATCAAATCATTCAATTCTGGAAAATTGGTGAGTTAGAGCATCTCCAACAAACTCGTTGGAGGACTCTTTAACGCCAGGTGGCATGAAATTAATGAGCTAATTGACTTAACATGCTCGACTACGTGTTGACGTGGCTTCAACGAGTCTCAAGACACTTCCCCATTTAAGGAAATGTGAAGATATGGTTTATAGATTTACCAAAAAAAAAAATCTATCAACTACATGTGCTTTCCCTCACACACTCCCTCGTCCCCTAGAATTTTTGATTGTAGTATTTTGGACGAATAAGTCTAGTCAGCCTTGTTTGTTGGTATCTTTTAAGTATTTTTTTTGGTTTTTTTACACTTTCACCATTCCTCTTTAAAACACAACCACAAATAACACTTATAAAATGGGTAAAATTGTAAAAACCAATAAAATACTAAAAAATAATAATAAACAAGGCTGACTAAAATTGTTGATTTTGAACATATTCTTATATCCATCACAATAATGCAAGGTGGTCGGCATAATGGGAATCCTCACTTAAGTTGTTTAATTACTTGATTTGCAAACATGATCTCCTCTATATAAAGAAACATTTCTATGTTCTCACACACTCTTACACAACTTTATTTTTTTTCTTCCCCTTAATTATCTTCTTCTTATCAGATCTCTTGTCTTGCACTCTTAGCAGAGCGTTCCCATCTCAACACCACTTCTAAATAACAGTGACTCTTCCTCTTCAGCTTATTTGGTTTATCAAGAATATTCTTGTTGTAAGATGATTATTCTTTTCATTTATGTTATGGGCATATATTTAAATTTGAAAATTAATTGCATACCTTGTGTTGTTTTACTGGCTTTGCATAATCTTGAAATTAAGGCTCTGCTAGGTGTACTATGCAATGCAGTCAACTTTGAAAATTCGGTTGTTTTGTGGAAAAATCGAAAACTGATTTCATTAGCATACATGCATCCTCGTCATTAAGAAATTTTTTTTTCTTTCTTATTGGTAAGGTAAAACGATTTTATTGTCAATTATGGAACTGACCAAGGTGGAGAGTTCATCAGCCATGCCACAAAGAAACTAATTACAACCTTTCAGTGTTACAAAATCTGAGAAACCAAACAGGGGTGTAGTGTAGCTTAGAATTTTGCTTGCCGCCTAGGGAAAACTAACAAATAAATATTAACATATTTTAAATTGGGATAAAATGTCTTTTTTTTTTCTTTTTTTTTTTTGTGCTGCACGATTATATAAAAAAAATGTACACTATAAGATGTTTTCAAGCTCTTTAGCAATGTGGCATTTCTAATTTTCTAGCAAAGGATTTGGACTGTGGTCCAAATGATTTGATGAAATTTCTTGAAAATACGTGAACAAATGCAAATGTCTACCACTGAAAATAATTGTATAGTCATACAGCCAAGTATGTAAAGTTTTCCATAGTCAGTAAGTGAGATCATTGGGTAAGTTTTAGTGCATGGCTATGCATACTACTTCATGGGATACCCCATGGTGTTATTCTCCTCAAGGGGGTACTTCTTCCCTTGCGAACTTTGCTTAGGTCTCAAGAACACTAGTTTAAGATTATTGAGCACATCATGATTTGAGTGAACGAACTACTGTCAGTTATTCTATTGGAGTATTGGTGTTGGAGGCATTTATTAATATATATATATTTCTACGTTTGATTGATAAAGAAAAAAGTTTTCAACTCTATATGTTCATTTTTTTATTTTCTTATCCAGAAACGTGAAATATCTGCTAGAAATTGGAGAGTGTGCACACTTTGCAGGAAGGTGAAAATAATCCTATAGAGATAAGCACATATATGGAAGCTTAATTGGAGAGGTACAATGTTCTCTCAATTTTAATGAGAATTATCAAAATTTCTGATAATAATTTCTGTCCGAGTTGAACTACAATTTGGTTGATATATTTTGCTATATAGTCAAATGAGAAATTAATGAGCACTGCCATGCTGAGTATGCATAACGTTGAATAAATTGTCATGTTGTTTAATTGTTAATTTGTATATATAATCCCATCAACTTCATTGCTAAACACTTGTTTGAATATGGAAATATTTGCATCCTCATCTATTTATTTATTTATTTAATCTTTTTTTAAGACGAAAACCCGAGTTTTAAGAAGATTTAGATACAATCTCTCGAAAGAGGAAAAAACTCTACTACAGAGCCTAGTGTTGTTTTACTGGCTTTGCATAATATTAAAATTAAGGCTCTACTGGTGTGCTAAGCAATGAAATCAACTATGAAATGTAGATGCGCTATAATGTAAATAAATTTAAATATGCCACACATAAGAATTCAGTCGTTTTGTGGAGGAATAAAATTAATGGAAACCCGAAAGCTGGTTTCATTAGTATACATGCATCCTCGCTTAAGATTTTGTTTTCCTTTGTTTATTTCTTATTGGCAACGTAAAATGATTTTATTGTAAATCATGCAACTAACCAAGGTGGAAAAGTTCATCAGCCAAAGGTAATCATGTTAGTTGGTTAAGCATTTGGTGGTTTAACCCCACGTCTCAGGTTAAGTACCCACCAGCTACATGCACGCCTTAAAAAAAAGAGTTCATCAGCCAGGCCACACAAAGAAACTTATAATTACAACCTTTCAGTGTTCGATGCTGATGTAGAGAGGGTTTTTAGGGTTCCTAATTTGCTCTCAAAGTTATTTATTAAATAACTTATTTGTAGTCTTTCAATTTAATTAAGAGTCTTTTTAGTTTCCTTTTAGGATTAAACTTTTTTTTTTTTTAAGAAATAGATTGCTTGTTATTCAAGTTATTTGAGCACTATAAATAAAGTTCTTCCTCAATATTGTAGGTAGACTTTTGATAATTAATAAACTTGGTATATTTTCTTTGAGAATATTATTGTATTTTTTTTCCTACTTTTCGGATTATCGGATTATTGTATTTTAATTTCCTAATTTGGATTATTGTATTTAATTAAGAAATCAAATAGGGCGTGTAGCCAAGAACTTTGCTTGCCTGGGCAAATAAATAAATAATATTTTAAATTGCTGTCAAATGTTAAATTTTTTGCTATATAAGAAAATTTATAAGAAAATTTACAAGTTGAATAATCAACTCGTACTATCATTTACAAAGTCGAGACAAATTAAAATGAAAAAAAAATATTTTTGCTGTAGAGCCAATTCATTCAAGGGGAGGTTAGAAATGGCAGAGAGTGTTGTGAGCTTTCTAGTACGAACATTGGGTTCCTTGGCTGTTCAAGAAATCGGTCTGCTGAACAGTGTTGGTGACGAGATCATGGAAATTAAAGACGAATTTAGTAGCATGCAGGCACTACTGAAGGATGCTGATGCTAAGGAGGATGGTGACGAAAGAGTGAAAGAATGGTTGAAACAAGTTCGCAATGTAGCCCATGAGACTGAAGATGTTCTTGATGATTTTCGGCTTTTTCAGACCAAAAGCATGGTTCATGTTTTCTCAAAGCACACGTTAGCCAAACGGATTAAAGATATTAAATCCAAAGTCAGTGGAATTGCGAGCAGAAAGGACAAATATGGCCTCAACAATTGGGAGCAAGGTTCTACTTCTCAAACTACAGATGTCAAAGAAAAACGTGATCCTCGGAATGATGCTCTTTTCATCAAGGAGGCTCAACTCGTGGGCATTGATGATTCAAGGGACAAACTGGTTCAGTGGCTGGTCAATGGTGATCAGCAAAGTTCGGTGTTTTCAGTGTATGGGCAGGGTGGTTTGGGAAAGACAACCTTAGTGAAGAAAGCTTTTGACAACCAATATGTCATGGAGCACTTTCCTTACCGTGCATGGGTTACGGTATCTGAGACGTTTAAAGTAAAACAACTGTTGATAGATCTTATTTTGCAAATCCTCGATGAAAAGGATAAGAAAGGAGCTTGGCTAACTGGCTCGCGATGCGTGCCTTCCATCTTCCCTGTTGATGGATGGTCCTCCCTCCTTCCCTCGCTGGTTTCCTCGACAATTAGAATTTTCCATAAGAAAGATAAGAAAGATGAAAAGGATAAGAAAGAAGAATTAAAAGACATGGACACAAACAAATTGAAGGAAATGCTGCAGAATGTTTTAAAAAGAGAGAGGTATGCTTTCGTCTGTTTTTTTTTTTTTTAATCTTTCCTTTCGTTTTTAACAAATCTCTACATTAGTTAAAGACAAATTAGATACACAAGCTAATTGATCACTTCAATGCAGTTATATTTTGGTTTTTGACGATATATGGAGGTTGGAAGCATGGAGTGAATTAAAAAATGCATTTCCTGATGATATCGGATGCGGCAGTAGAATAATAGTGACTACACGTTTCAAAGACATCGCTCATGAATGTACATCTGAAAGCAAGTATAGTCTTGCTTTTGAACTTCCACTGCTCACAACAGACAATGCTTTCAAGCTCTTTTGCAAGGTGGCGTTCCCATTAGATGATTCGAATTGCTGTCCACCTAGTTTTGTGGAAATTTCTAAAAAATTCGTGGAAAAGTGCAAGGGTTTACCGCTTGCAGTTGTCTCTGTAGCTGGCCTTCTAAGAATAAAGAAACATGCGGAATGGAATCAAGTGTATAATAACCTCGGTCAGCTGATTATGAGATCAAAGGGTAAGCTTGAAGATTTGAAATGCATTATATTACTAAGTTACACAGACTTGCCTTTCCATCTTAAGTCTTGTTTCTTGTATTTATGCATTTTCCCTGAGGATTACTCTATTCGTCGTCGACAACTTCTTCAGCTTTGGGTTGCTGAAGGATTTGTTGAAAGAAAGGGCATGAGTGCTGACATGACAATGGAAGATATAGCAATGGGATACCTTGATGAGCTGATCAACAGGTGCTTGGTTCAAGTCGAATCATTTGGTGTGTCTGGACGAGTGAAGACCTGTCGAGTTCATGACGTTTTACGTGAGTTCATCATAGCAAAGGCTGAAGAACAAGGCTTTGTGACGACACACTTGGACAGGAAAGGGCTTTGTGACCATAGTCAAGTACGACGCCTATCATGCCTTGATGATACGGAGAATGTGTTTAATTTGTTAGAAAAGAAGGAAAGCTTATTTTCTCATCTTCGGTCATTCATTTCTTTTGATCAGAGAGACCGATATTCTCGTAGAGCTCATGAGATTATTTGCAGATTTAAGCTTTTGAGAGTTTTCAAGGTAGAAGCATTTGACTATGACTATGATTACAAAGAAGGAATTTTCTCACACAAAGAAGGTAAACCCCATTTGAGGTATCTAAATTTAGGGAGATCTACAGAACAACGACTTATTCTTGGAACATCTCACGAAAGGTTTACAGACCTTGAGGTGCTCGAAGCGGCATGTATCACCATCGGCCGTAACGAATTGAAGGAGATATTCAAGCTAAAGCGCCTCCGCTATCTTTCTGTTGGGCGTCTATATTTGTCAGCAGTGGGGATAGAAAAGTTGAGTAACCTGGAGCATCTTTCAATGGTGGACGTAAGAGGACGAGAAAGTTGTGGTGTCTTTAAAGGTCTAGGAATGTTAACCCAAATGAGGAAGTTGAAAGTGGAAGGACTCAAGGAGGAAGATGGCATTCATTTCTGCACTTCCATTCAGAACATGAAGTACCTACGTTCCTTATGTCTGGTTGGACTCTACTTAGTTACGCCTTCATCATCATATTCACGTCTTGACTTGCATAGTCTAAGATTTCCTCCACAAAGTCTGGAGAAAATAAACTTCGAAGGAGAGATGGACACATTTCCTCTTTGGTTTTCCAAACTTCGAAACCTTATCAAGTTGGCACTCTGGGAGTGCAACATAAGAGATGAATCTTTGCTCAAAAGTCTTCAAGACCTACCGTGTTTAGCAAGGCTTCGACTATGGTATAAAACATTCGTGGGAAAAGAGTTGTATTTTGAAAAGGGAGGATTTGCAAGTCTCAAAGAATTGGTATTTAGCGGTTTACCAAACATGAAGAAGATGACAGTGGAGGAAGGAGCAATGCCTTTGCTAGAAAAGTTGCATTTCATAGAATGCGAGGAATTACAAAATGCCCCACTGGGAATCGAATACCTCACTGCTCTCAAAACAATAGGTATAAGAAGAATGCCAGAGAGGTTTATTGATGAAATCAGAAACCAAGTCTGGAAAACTGGGCATACTCCACCAGTGGTCCTAGGGGGGACAATTCTGCTTTAGGTGCTTTATCTTGAGCTGTGTTTGTGATTTTGTGATGTAAACAATTTATTCTTCATGTATTTCAAATGTTTGATTATTTGCTTCACTCAAGTTTTAATTTTGTAATACGAATTTTGTTACCACCACATGTACCTTTTTTTTTTTTGCACCACATAAATTTGATCCATTCAATTTTAAACTTCTGATTAGAAGTTTGGTGCTTCATATGGGATCTAAAGTGGCTACTTCTTGTTATGTTCATCAGTTTCAATAAACTATGTCTTTGCGACTCGATTGACTAGTTTCGACCTTATTGGTACATCGTCTACACTAGCACCGGTCTGATTTTCTGCCAAGGACACTGCAAGGGTCTGCCAAAATCCCCCTTCCCCCATTTTTAGTAATGAAGATATCCATATGTCAAAATTGTATAACAATAGTCACAACAATGTGATTGTCAGCAAGAAATAAAAATGCTCGAATTCAGATTTCTCCATCCCTCAACTACTGAGGAACATTGTGGTAAAAACAAACCAATGACCAATCGCATAGATGCTATTATTTGAACGACAATGAGTACAACAAGTCATGAGGACAACCAAAAGTGAATAGTAATTTCCCAAATTCAAAGTAGAGTTCTTGGAGATTAGATGCTTACTGTCACAATGATGATAAGGTAAATCTGTTTCTCTTTGTGAAAAAAATGAATTTTTTTATGTTTGAAGTTTTAACAAGTTAAAGTTTTTTGGATGGTATGGTGTGGCTTATAGAAAGCTATTTAGTTGATTTGATTAACCTGGGCTGTTAACTATGCATTTTTTTTCAGACTCTGGACTATATCCTTGTACATTAATTTTCAATTTCCAAATATAATAACAAATGAGCCATTTAGCTCGACTGAAGATGAACTTGCCTGAAACCAATGATCATCAGCGAGTAAACAAAATGCTTCAAATTATATCAAGAGGGCACCTTGTGGGCATTCATGAGTTGTGGATGACAAACATTCATCATCATCAATTCATCATCCCATTACGCATTCAAATACCATGACCATTGCCCATCATGGGTTTCTTCCCGTTGTGCGTTTGAGGAAAATGGCAATTGCCCATCATGCATTGGATGGTTTTCATCTTCTTTATATCACCTTCTTTATGTTGCATTGTGTTGTTGTTGGTATTGAATGGTACGACAGAGTGGTTGTCTTTGAGAGAGGACATTTGGATGAGGTCAGCCACCATGGTGGTGGCATACAGGACATTTTTTGTTTTTTTAAGTATTAGGATTTCTTCTATTTGATCTAGAGGCACTGATTCGTACGGAAAAAATAGTTTCCCAGACAAAATAGTAAAATTTCCTACAATCAACTACGGGGGGTGTATTGTATATGGATTCTTATGGAATTGATAAATAATTTGAAAAGTCCACGGACTCTTTAAATTGTCCACAGACTCTTGTCCACGGACTTATGCTGATTTCTTAAATCCATAGACTTTTGCTACAGACTTTCTAGAGATTTATGAAAATCCACGGACTTTGTATGAACGACTTTTACAGATTTCTAATTATTTGCAAGATAAAAAAGAAGTTGGTAAATAGTGATGAAACAAAAAAACGTCTGCATATAATTAACAAAAGTGAGAGATACATGTGCTAAAAAAACTAGAAAAAGAAAAGGTCGTTAATTAGCATCTTTAAAATAAGAAGTAAACGTCCATAAAATTGTATTATGATCATTCTTCTCCTTCATGATCATGGTCACTTTCTTCATTATCATTGTTAGCAACGTTGACATTTGCTTGAGCTGCTGCCCACATTTGATTAGCAATACTCATTCTCCACATTCTTCATTAAACTTGCATTCAATCGACAATAGCATCTCAACAAGATAGAATTAGAAGAGAGGATAAGCAAATCAAACAACAGACTCATGAGGAGGAACCAAAGGTGATGACAATTGCTCACACTTTGAGTCCTTGGTTGAACAGACAAAGGAGTCAAACTTGGCTATTGGTGAGGCTGTTCATAGTGTGCTACTTATGTAGAGGTGCTAAGAGCACCCAAGGTTGTTCCTGTTGCTGACACCCAAACTCATTCCAACATCCCCACCAAAACCCATGATCATGAAAAAACTGACCAGGAAACCCATCAAGTCAAAGAGTCCAATATGGGGAGGAAAGGAGGAGAGCAAACTCATAGGGAGCATAAACAAGGTGGTGAACAATGGAGAGAAAAGAGTCATATGACACTCGAACCCAATCTAGAAGCTAAGAAACCCATCAAACAAAAGAGTCTAGCATGGGTAGGAGCCAAGGAGAGCAAACCCATCAAGGAAAGGAGTCTAGCATGGGTAGGATGGACACACCTTCACTATTCGGTCAAACTAAAGACTGTAACTGAAAATTCCATTGTTTAATCTCAGTGACTTTTAGCAAAAACTTACTGCTACCACAAATGTTTCTCCGCACAAAAAAAAAAAAAAAAGGTACTCGAACAAGTTGGGGGTTGAAAAGGTAAAGAAATAAAATAAATAAAAGATAAAGATATTTCATTGCCAAATCAAATAGAAAATTTTCAAGAAAAAAAAAACGGCTGTGAAGAAAAGAGAGGCTAGATGACAGGTAGGCTCTCCTCTATGAGTTGAGAGTTGAGACAAAAGATAAACAAACTCATGAGACATTTGGCAAAGAGAGAGAAAGATAGAGAGTAGTATTAGTAATAACAACAGAGAGGGATGGAAACAGAGAGTGGTGTTTTTTGGGTGAAGAAGATGAAGAAGAAGAGACTATGGGGGTCTAACAGCAATAAAAGGAAGGGTGAAGAGGGTGGTGAGTAATAGAGCTAGCGAGCTGGCAGGCAACAAAGTAAATTACTTTCCAAGATTACAATAAAATTATTACTTACTATCATTGTTCATTCTTCATTGTTGCTCGACAAGAAGGGGCGAAGTACACCGCGGAGAAGACTTAACAAGGGCTTGGTACTGCCAAGGACACAATTGTTGGTGTAGGCAAGACAGCTTTCGACTACACACTCCACACAGCAGAGCAAGCCAAGGAGTTTGCAGCAGAAAAGGCTCCAAAGGTTAAGGATGCTGCGGTGAGTGTTGGTGAGACTGCTGCACATTATTGAAATCGATAATCTCGAAGAGAACCCAGAGTTTTTGTTTAGTTTTTATTGATTGTTAGGTTCATTAATGGGTTATGCTTTGTTGGTGTTTGGGTTTGATAAGATTTCTATTTGAGTGTGATAGATATTTGGGTTTTCGTATTGTTGGTTTGATGCAACTATGAACACTTATGCAAAGATAGAAAAATAATCGAGAAAACAAGAGGATGGGAACCAACCTCTTCGCGGCTGGCACAAGAAAGAACTTTGGGAGACTTTTTTTCACGTTGAAATCTTTGATATGAAGGCTGGCAAACTATTGAACTTTGTTATTTATACTTAACACTACAAAGTCCATGAGAATCCATGATTTTCCAAATCCATAAATATGAATGATATTTTGAATACCCTAAAACTTTTGTGGACTTTCTGAAATCCATATTGAATACCCCTGGACTTTGTGGATTTCAGAAAGACTTTTTAAAATCCTGATTGAATACCCCTAGACTTTTGTGGACTTTTTAAAATCCAAATTGAATACACTTGGATTTTCAGAATCCATGGAATTTATTAAATTGCCCACAAAATCCAGATACAATACACCCCCCTACATAAGAAAAGAATTAGGCAACTACTATTCCACACCACCAAAAGTATTGTCTCATGTTACACTCTCCCACACCACCTGTTTTATTTCCCACACCACATATATAAACAAGCAAACAATATTTTTCTCTTCCCCCATTTCAAAATCGAAACGCAGTAGTCTCCCCAATTCAAATCTCCGCTCTTGCAAAACGCAAAACGCAAACAACATTTTTCTCCCTCATTTTGCATCTTCCCTTTTCTTAGTTCGATTGCTTCACGATCGGGCAAGTATTCTGACTCCTCCGCAGCCCTTCAGATCCATTCTTCACTTCGTCTCAGATTTCGACTCCAACGCTTCTCAAACAAGCTTTCAAGTTATTCATTTCTTGCAAAAAATTTCAATAAGTTAACATTGTTAATGATGTGTTCAAAAATCATCCTCCTGTGAGTTTGACCTGCAAAACCACAGTTATACTGCCAAGGACCACCTTTTTGGTGGTCGAAGGCACTCCGATGCTTAAGTCAGTAACTATGTTGGAAGAAGGAAATAAATATGGACAAAACTTAGTTAAAGTTGCATAGATTTGTCAAATATTCCTTTTACCTTTTATAATGGTCGTAGCTAACTCTTTGCGTGACTTAAGCATGTCAGGGCCAACGGAATGAGATGTTTCTATAACAGTCTCCTCCTTAATGGAGATGAGTTCATGGAGGCGTAGATCCCTCCACGACTCTTTCCTGGCACAACATTATTCTTCTTTATGAGAGAACGTATATCGGGCTTAGATTTGGGCTTTGATTCGTCCGGGTCTGGATTCGGATCCTGCTTACGCCTCCTTAGTGGTGGGTCTAGTCTTGGCCTTTTATAATTAGCCTCAATCCTTCTTGGCTTTATGAGCTGGCCCAATGGATCGAGCCTTATATTCTCGTGATGAAGTTTTATTCCACGTGTATGGCCATGATGATCGATCTATTTTGATGTATCATCAGCTACTCTCCCTTTAGTTAGTGGGTATCTTCAAGTATCCACTAACTGTGTGGCGGTTTTTTTTATTACAACATTACGGCTTGGTTAGTGCCCTTGCTATCTGTCACTGTTGTTTTCTCTCCATTGTTCCATCCGCCTGTTCGTTTTGGCGCGATTTTTAGGATTTCGTGCAGTTATCACACCTTGCTCGTTCTCCAAAGGCGATCCTTTCATTCCCATTCCTATAAAAATGAGGGGTTTTGTGTACGCTCTTCTTCCTTCTACATCTTTTCATTTTCTGGTTGTTAACCTTTCGATTTCTCGAATTTGTCCTGTAGTCATGTCTAACTTTAGAGTTTCAGGTGGTGTCGCTCTTGCCGTTTGTGAAGCTTTCTTCACGCCTAAGAGGGCGACATGCGTGATTCTGGACAACATTCGTCACGACTACTCGTTGCCTGATGATTTGGAGATTGTTCTCCCCAGGGATGACGAGAGTCCTTGTCGTCCTCGTTCTGGATATATTGATTTGTATCCAGGTATGTTCCATGCTGGTTTCAGGCTTCCGGCTCCTTCTATCATCTGGGAGTACTTGGATTTGGTTGAAATTGCTCCGACTCAACTTGTTTCTAACGGTTGGAAAGTATTGACTTCGACTTGGCGAGGGTTGTTGTTGCTCGCATCCCTATGAATGTTAGGGTTTTGCATTCCCTGGTAGGGTTTAGCGTGGACCCCAGTTACACTTGTCACTTGCATTATCCTCCCTGTTTCAAGGATCTGCGAGAGGAGTATGTGGGTTGGTCGAGGTCCTGATTTTATGTCTCTCTTTCTTCTAACCATTTTAGGTTCCGTGGAAATCAGATTCTACGATCGTTTCGGGAGCCTAAAAAGGTTAAGTTGTCATTGTATTTGGAATAGCAAGATTTTCGTCGTCGATTTTGTGATCTCCTCGAGTATCGATAGAAGATTTCCTAACTTCGGACGTTGTTGTCCGTGGTGGTCTGCTATCTCCGGGTAGGGCAGGCATTGCTTCAGAGGTTACTGTTGCGTGCGTTGGCGATGTAGGAGTCTCTGCTTCTACTCGAGGTCCTAGGAACATTGGTTTAATTGTTAAGAAAAAGAAAGTTCCTAGGCCTCCCAGCCCCTCCAAGATATCGGTCGTTAGTTCTGACCGTGTCTTGAAGAGGAAAAAACTTGCTTCTTCTGTCCTTGAATCTACCAGGACCCCCTATCACCTTGCCTATTTTGAGAAGGGTGGTTGTGGTTCGGGTGATGATTCTTCTGTTTATGATGACAAAGAGGTAAATCGGGTCCTCGAGGTCAGTAAGAAGCATGTTTCCCACCCTCTAGGTGACCATGAGAAAAAATTTGTTGCTTCTTATGGATTGTCGGATTCTGTCGGCCTCTCGATTGATGATTCGCGCATCATCCAGAACAAATGCTTTAGCTGGGTGTTTGGCTGTCGAATAATCCGAAGGGTACTAAGACTTTGGATGATTTTGATTATGATCCGTCAGTAGACAATCAAGTTGTTGCTCGTTTTCGAGATCACAAGTTTACCGTTTCTTCTGTTGTGGCTGGTACTTCGGGAGCTTGTGCTGCTCCTTTTGTTTCTCGCTATATTCCTTCCGATTCTCGTCCTGTTCCTTCTGTCTTTGGCGAGACCTTATGGCATTCCGAGGTTAATGTTCAGGACGGTGCTCGCAACCTTATTGGTGGTTGTCATGGGCGGTTAGCTAACAAAGCTCCTACGCCCATGCACCAACCACGTCGTCATATTGACGATGGCCTCCAGCATCTTAAGGAGGGGATGACGCATCTTACTTATGCGGCCGTCATGGGATTAGAGTGTAAGGCGTCTCATGATCAAACTGCTCATGTCGAGCGGAAGCTTTCGGGACACATTTTGGTTTTTCTCATGTTCTTCATCGAATGGATTTGTTGAAGGCGCAGTGCGCGAAACATGAGAGGGTTGCGGACTGCGCGAGAACTGCTGAGGGAACTCGAGGCTACGCGTGATGCATTTGCTTTCGACCTCGAGACATCCGAGGTGGAATTGGGCAAGTTGCGTTCCCGTCTGGATGTTGCTGAGAAAGAGCTGTCTGACCGAAAGGTCAAACTTGACGAGGTTGTTCACTCCGCCAATGAGTATTCTGACAAGCTTAAGGCTGCTACCGCTCGCATTATTGAGCTGAATTCTGAGTTTGTCGAGACCTAGTCGGCAGTTGTTGCTAAACTTGCCAATGTCGATAAAGAGTTAGCGTCTAGCCGTCGACTGTTAAGTATAAGTTGAAGGCAGCGGAGATCGCTGATTTTAAGAGAGTGGTTGAGGGTCGCCATGATTTTCTAGATTTTTGGAAACACAAGGTTTGAACATGTCTCCCTACCACAGTCTTGCTGAGCAGGAGTTCGGCGATGTTGAGGAAGTTGTTCCTGATTCGATGGGTGACCCGAATGTCGAGGAGCCTCCTGAACCTATGCTTCCTGAAAATGTTGTTCACGATAGTGATTCCTCTTAGTTGTTATTTATTTTTTATTTTTGTAAGCTCTTTTTTTAGAAGATAAATGAAAATTTTGTTATTTCACATTTTCGTGTCCCGTATGTCTAGCTTGTTTAGCTTTTATTTATAACATTTATGGGAGATCTTCGACTTATGTTGTCCAAATTTTCGTGGCTGGATTCGATACTCGACATTCTAGTCGTACAGAAGCTTTGGTTTACAAAATCTTGTTTCTCATTCGATTACGATGTCGTACGTTACAGTCGATGTAAAAGTCTGACTCTTATGTCCTGGTACTTTATTATTTTGTGGTTGATCACGCCAAAAGTTTTATGTCTGACTCATTCGTCCAACATATTTGTTTGCTCGATACTCTAGCCATACTGAGTGTTCTCTCGAGTCTATTTTTAATCTAACTTTTTATCCAGATCAGATTTGGTTATTTCGAAATTGAAAATGAAAGACTTTATTAATAATATCTTTTCAAGTGTTCTACATTTCATGGTCGATGTATCGTTTCACCCTCTTTGTCTTCCAACCAGTATGTTCCTGGTCTATTGATTTTTGTCACTCGATAGGGTCCTTCTCAGTTTGGGTTAAGCTCACTCGCACCAAGCTCTTTCATGTTTAGTTGAACTTTTCGTAACACCTAGTCTCCGACGTTGAAGTTTCGGATCTGTACCTTCTTGTTATAGTACCCTGCCATGTGATGTTGGTATGTTGTTGTTTTAATCGAGGCTACTTCTAATTTTTTTCGAGGAGATCTAGCCCGACTCTTAATGCTTCAATGTCCATTGCGCGCAATTAGTCGGTTCGGAATGTTGGCATTTCGATCTCCACGGGTATCATCGCTTCTGACCCATAATCAAGTGCGAAAGGTGTTTCTCTTGTTGGAGTTCATTTTGTTGTCTTGTATGCCCAAAGGACATCAAATAATTTGGACGTCTATAGTCCTTTCGTTGCCTCGAGTCTTTTTTTGATTGCCTCCAAAATTGTTTTATTAGTGACTTCGGCTTGCCCGTTTGCTTGCGGGTGAGTTGGTGTGGAGAAGTGTTGCTGGATATTCATGCTCTTACATAATTCCCTGACCCTTTTACCTTCAAATTGTTTCCCATTGTCCGTAACGATTACTCTTGGGATTCTGAATCTGCATATGATGTCTCTCCAGAAAAATTTCTCAACTTGCACGTCCCCTATCTCTCTACTTCAACCCATTTGGTGAAGTAGTCTACTGCTACGAGGAAAAACTTCTTTTTGTCGGACGCTGGAAGTGGTCCTACGATGTCCATTCCACATTGTGCGAACGACCAAGGGCTGCTCATTGGAGTCAGATTTTGTCCCAACATGTGAGTGCATGGGGCGAATCTTTGGCACTTTTCGCATCTACGAACTAGCTTTTGAGCGTCCGCCTGCATCGTTGGCCAGTAATACCCTAACGTGAGAGCTTTATGGACCAATGTTCTTCCCCCTGGATGATTTCCGCATGTGCCGTGGTGTATTTCTTCTAAGACATATTCGACATCTCCTGGTGTAAGGCATCTTAATAATGGGTTCGTGGAAAATCTCCTGTACAATCTGTCATTTACCATTGTATATCTTACTGTCCGATTTTGTAATTTTTGGCTTCCATCTTATCTGCTGGGAGTTCCCCGTTTAAGATGTACGCCAAAACTGGAGTCATCCAATTAACACATTGGTTTACGACGAATGCTTCTTCTGATTGATTTTCCAGTATGGAACTACCTTGCGTCATGATGAGTGGATTTCCATTATCCTTTGTCGTTGAGGCTTCTTTAGCCAGCTCGTCTGCTTTTTTGTTTTATGCTCGTGCACATTGTCGGATGGTAGCGCTTCGAAAACCTTCTATTATTTATGTGGTTCTTTGGTGGTAGGTTTTCATTCGAGCATCTTTCACTTGGAACTCGCCGCTTAGTTGATTGACCACCAGCCTTGACATTAATGTCTCTTATCCTTAGGTGTCTTGCTAACTGTCGTCCTGCTATCACAGCTTCGTACTCGGCTTCATTATTGGTGAATTCAAAACTAAATTTTATCGCTTTTTCCAATGCAATGCCTTCCAAGTTGTATAAGACTATTCCGGCTTCGTTTCCTGCCTCGTTAGATGCCCCGTCAAAATAGGATCCATCCTTCAGGGATTGGTTCAGGTTGTTCCATTTTGCTTTCCTTATCCCCGGGTTGGTTGTTGCTTCCTGTGAACTCAACGATGAAATCTGCAAATGATTGAGCTTTGATAGCAGTTCTAGGGGCATAAGTAATGTTGAATTATCCGAGTTCTATTGCCCATTTTACTATTATTTTTTATAAGTCCGGCTTGTGTAATACTGACCGAAGTGGTTGTTCGGTCATGACAGTGATCGAGTGTGCCTAGAAGTATGGTCGCAATTTCCTTGATGACACGATTAGAGCGAGTGCTAGTTTTTCTAGGGCCGGATAGTTGATATTTGCATCTGCGATTGTTTTGCTGATGTAGTACACTGGTTTCTGTACCCCCTTTCCTTTTCGCATTAGCACTGAACTCACTGCGTGATTAGACACAAATAGGTACAGATACAATGTTTCTCTTGTGTTTGGTTTTGTTAGTAGCTTCGTACTTCCCATGTATGTCTTAAGTTTTGAAAGACTCTTTCACATTCATCATTCCCCTTCAAGATTTTGAAGAAAGGCAGACACTTATCTGATGACTTGGAAATAAATTTGTTTAGAGATGTTATCCTCCCGTTAAGACTTTGAACATCTTTGATGTTTGTTGTCGACTGCATGTTGAGAAGCGTTTTTTATTTGCTTCGGATCGACTTCAATTCCTCGTTGGTTAACCATATACCTGAGGAACTTCCCTGACTCCACTCTAAATGTGCATTTTCTGGATTTAGCTTCATCTTGTATTTCCAAATCTGGACGAAAGTCTGTTCAAGGTCCGTAACATGGTTTGTTCTGCGTGAGCTTTTGACGAGCATATTGGCGATATACACTTCCATCGTTTTGCCGATCTGGTATCTGAATATCCTGTTTACTAGTCGTTGGTATGTTGCTCTTGCGTTTTTCAATCCAAACGGCATTACTCGATAACAATATGTCCCCGTTTCTGTTATGAAAGATTTTTTCTTAGTCGAGGGGTATATTTGTATTTAGTTATACCAGTGGTATGCATCCATGAAGCTCAACATCTCGTGTCTGACAGCTGTGTCCACTATTTGGTCTATTCGTGGGAATGGGAAGCTGTCTTTGGGACATGCTTTATTTAAGTCGATGTAATCCACGCACACCCTCCATTTCCCGTTCTTCTTTTTTACTAGTATCATGTTTGCCAGCCAATCCAGATAGTAAGCTTATCTTATCATTCCTGCGCTGAGCAGTCGGTGTACTTCTTCGTTTATTGCCTGATTGCGCTCCGGGGCCACCGGTCTTCTTTTTTGTCTAATTGGTTTCTTGTCTGGATTCACTTGCAATTTGTGGGAAATGATGGATGGATCTATTCTCACCATATCTTTCATTGTCCATACGAAAACATCTTGGTTGTCTTTTAGCAGTTGGATCAACTTCACGGCGAGTTCAGGTTGGATTTTTGTGTCGATTCAGACTGTCATTTTAGCTTCATTGTTTAAATAAACCTCGACCGTTTCTTTTTTCGATTGCCCAGTGTAGTATCGACCTCACGGATTGGTTAGAGTCGTATTGTCGTTTGGAGAATCTGAATTTGTTTCATCGGATCGTTGCGATGACTTTTCCAATCGTTGCAGTAATTACTATTTGTGAAGAGTCTTTACAATAGCAAAATGACACTCCCGGGCTGCTGGTTGGTCCCCTTTTATTCTTCCAACGCCATAGTTGGTGTGGTAATTCACGCATTGGTGCATAGTGGAGGATACTGCGCTCATCTTGTGTATCCATGGTCTCCCGAGTAGCATGTTGTATGCAGCAGGAGCGTCGACGAGGAGAAAATATGTCATTAGCATTCGTTGCTTCCCTGGTTCTCCTGTTTCGACTGACAATTGGATCATTCCTAGTGGGTTACATTGTTTACCACTGAAACCTACCATAGAATGATTGCTTGGTGAGAGCATCTCAGTGGTGAACTGCATCCTTTGGAAAGCTGTTAGGTATAATAGGTTTGTTGAGCTACCGGTATCGATCAATACCCTTTTGATTTCCCATTTTGCTATCATGACCGAAATCACTAAAGCATCGTTATGTGGAAAATTAACTCCATCGGCATCCTCATTTGAGAATGTTAGAGTCATTTGCATTGTCTTTGCACGTTGTGCGGATGGTTCCTGGAATCTAATCTTTGTGCGTAAGTCCCCGACTATGCGCTTTCTGGATCGATTGGAGTGTTCATTTTTTCAATATTTTCACAATGTGACTACCTAAACCTTAATACAACTATATTGCTTCCATACATCAAAAACCAAAACACACATGTCAGAAATGAATAACAGACATTTCTAGGCATAGAGAAATTCATCCACATATAAGCATCATTGCATATCCCATGAAATTCAAAATCATACTTAAGGAAGCCAAATTAACCAAAGAATTCCAATAAAAACCCAAACTTTGGATAGCAATTATACAACTAACAACAACCCAATCACCAAAAATGAAATTCAGAGACAACCCACTTCTTAAACATCAAATTAGACACAACCCAATTACAAAAATTCAATTTTTATCAAAAAATGAAACAATTAAAAACACCCATAACTAATAAATAAATTCAATCGAGGATGAAAACCCCCACTTACTGATTCCAGTGACATCCTCTTGTCTGGTGAAGTATTTGTTTCCAGTCTTGTCCGCTCCTGCCAAATTTCGAGACCTGGTAACTTTGTTAATAGTTTCAACATGGCAATGGTAGTCTAGTTGGATGGTTAAGACTGTGGTGGTTTAACTCTCACGTTTTTGGTTCTATATCCACCGGCGGCACGTTTGCCTCCCCAAAAAAAAAAAAAAAAAAAAACAGCTTCGACATTCTTCTTTGTATTGGAGAACAATCGGAACAATGTATAAATTTATTTGAAATAAATAATATAACAATACAAATATTATTTGCATCATAAATTGATTACAACGGAATCAAATAAAATAAATAAATTTACTAACTTGTATTGCAGATAGAGGCTAGCGGATAGACTATGTCCTATAGACAGAATTCGCTCCTACTCGATGCTATAGTTCTTTAGGCGTCTGACTACCAAGATTCAACTATCTAATACCAACACCGTAGCACAAGGGTGTTGGCTCTAGCGAATTTACCGAATGTGATCTCTCTTAGAAGTGAAAATAATGAATTACTCGAGAAAAAATTAATGTGTTTGAAGAACCTGTTTTTCTCTTCAATATATAGATAACAAAATGGTGTGTTGATCAGACACATTCTTTCTTATTTCAAAAGACACATATTTTCTCTTCAAGTGCAAAAGACACATCTTTTCTCTTCAATGTTGGTTATTTGCTACACAAACTCTAACACTTTGTATTACTATCTATCTAATGGATCGAATATTTTCTCATCTCCTCCAAAAGGGTACTCAAAGCGTTCGAAAAACTCTTCAAAAACTTCAATCCATAATGAAAAATTGATTCTTGATTGGTTTCTGTTGGGATTCGTTTGCAAATTTGGGTAGAAAAGGCAGTTGGGTGTTTATACTTTATGTGCGTGTAGATGGATCGGTTCCTGTTTCAGTACACCAATAATATTCGACCCGTTAAGGGTGTACTACTGTTACACCACAACATAGATATATTTCCACCACATCATTTCTGTCTCACATCCATCTCTATTTCCTCCTTGCTCGTCGTAGTCATTTTCATTTCTTCCTTCATATTTTTTTCCCCAATTTTACGCCTCAAAATCTCCCTTTACTTCTTGTCGCTCCCTCTTTCCACACACATTTCCGACTTCTATAGCCAAAGAAGAAAGTAAAGTTATAAAAATAAAAAAATAAAATAAAAATTTAGTAGTTAATAAATAAACAAAATAGTGAATTGACCAAAACGATCTAGATTAGATAAAATCGATATACAAAATGGTGAAATAGAAGCAAAAACTAGTTCTTGTCATGGTGATATATGAGTTACTTTCAAACAATGAAAATTTATGTTCGGTAAATGTATTACTAAGTAAGCCTATAGTAATTTTTTTAAATGCATTTCTAAAAAGTGTTGGCATTGTAATTTACCAAAATACTAAATTAACTATAGTCAACCAATTAATCAATACGGAATGTCGTTTAGTCAAATGTAAGAATAAATAATCTAGCATGTCATAAATGTATAATTGAAGTGCTCCATTTTTTTTTCCATATTTTCAAACTTGTAGCACCCAATATAACTACCATTATTAGTTTTAGGGTTTTACGTAAATGTCAATCTGTATCAATACATGAAACTCCTCGATTGAGAAAGAATGGTGAAACACAAAAGTTTTTAATTCATAAAACTGTACTGAAAATACATAAATTTTCTTGATTAACAGTGGTAGGGTTGAAAATCGAACCGTCATTTTTCATCTAAACCGTGAACCAAACCGACTTTCGTCGGTTTTAAAATTTCCAAACTGAAATCGAACCAATTCTAATATATGCATACCGTAATCAAACAGAAACGATTAAAATCGAACCAAAACCGAAATAAAATCGAACTGACCGACTATTTTATACATATTATGTAATTTTTATATAAAAATATATTATTTACTATATATATTTGGTCGGTTCGGTTTGGTCAGTTAAAAAACACATGGAAGCCAAAAACCGAACCGAACTGACCACTTCGGTTTAAAATTTTTTTAAATCGAAATCGATTAGAACCGAATTTAAATCGAACCAATTGATTTGATTTTGATCGGTTTATTCGATTTTTTGTTAAACCCTATACAGTGGAGATGTTAATTATTGTGTTAGAGCTATGGACATGCTTGTACAAATCTTCTCTTTAGTGCGAAACTCCCCAAACATGCCCTGGTTCTTCCAACGCCCATATTTGAAATTCGAGACATCCCAAAGTTACAAGTGTCCGAAGGCTAGCTTTCGAGTGCTACAAATATGTGAATAATTTACTTAAATAAATAAATATGTAAAATACGTAAATAGAATCAAAATTAGGAGACACATTAAAATTGGCGGGACACAACGGTTAGACCTTTCCCCACAACTTCTATTTAAAACCCCCACAACAACTTTCTTCTTCTTCTCCACCCATCTCACTCGTGACTCGTTCAACTCACCGATTCCACCCGCAATGAATCGCCGAGTCAGAGTCTCAAAGAGAGGAGGCGGAAACGAAGAAAAACGTGGGTTCTACAGATACCTCAAACCGGGCGCGCTCGCGCAACTCCGAAACTCCAGAATCAGCGCGAGAACCCAAAGGATCACCGATTCAAAGACTCAGATCGCTCTCTACCGATCCGTCACACTGATTTCGACGTCAAATATAGAACCCCAGATGGTAACAATCGACGATTTGCCCTGGGTTTCGACGAGGGTCTTCGCCCCGAGATGCCCACAGAGGAAGAAACTCGTTGCGGCCAAGTCCATGTTCGCACTGAGTTCCAGCTCTCCGAGTCAGGTCCCTCCTAACTCGCCCGATTCAGTATTGGATGTGTTGAACTCTGATGCTCTTGTTGGTCATTAATTTTCTCTGTACAATTCATGTTCCGGGAACCGCCTTATTTGCGGGGTTTTGATCGATCGACCAAATGTGTTGTTATGTTGAATGAAATAGTATAACTTGTTGATTGATTTGATGGAATTGTGAAATGGGGTTCATGTTTTCAATCTCTATTTGCACTTCTGATGATTGATTGTTTTATGCACATAAGGTCTTTGTTGAAATTTTTGTGAAATGGGGTTCTTGATTTGTGGTATTCTGTCTAAAACTTGAATTTTTGATAATGGGTTTTGCTCAGATTGTTTATATTTCTGTGTATGGGTTCTGTTCGAAGGATGATGGATTTAATTTTGGACTTACAATGTTTGGATTAAGATTGTGTTTCAGATTTGGTTTCCTAAGTTTTCCATTTTGGTCTGAAAGGTTGTATTGCAAATTTGCAATGAAAATATTCGCTTAATTGTACTGAAGGAATTGTTAATGGACAACACTTTGGTTAAATTTTTTTTCTGGATTCAATTTTAGTGGTGAACCTGAAAATGTCATTGGTAGGGTTTAAAAAGTAATTTACATGAAGTTGTCGTTGCTAGGGTTGTAACAATATGAAGAGGGAACATTCCTCCTTAGATTTATTAAATTTCCATTTTCAAAAGCTCTGATTTTCAAGGCACGAAGAAGGAAGAAAGAGATTTCGGTTTTTAGTATCTTTACCTTATTGACATTTACAATTGTCATTCATTGTCATTAGGGAGAAGATTTATTCTGTAGCCATTTTATAATCTGTTTGTCATGATTGGTTGTTACTGGCATCGTTGATGGATTTTCCACAGCTTAAGACTAAAGTTATAGACCTTTCAACCAAGTTGTAATCCAGTTCTTTTTCTTCTTCTATTTTAAAAATACCTAATCCAGTTATAGACTGAGAATCACCTTTTCTTCAAGTGTGCTTATTCTCAATTTGTATTGGGCAAGATTGCAGGATGGGAAGAAGAGCTCAGATGGTGTGCTCGAAATTTCAGGGGTAATGGTAGCAATACGCAAATGAAGAAGGTTATGTTGAATGCTACAATTTACTACCTGTGGATTGAAAGAAATTCCAGGTTGTACCAGCAGCAACATTGTTCAGGAAGTGAACTAGCTAAAGGAATTTATAATGATGTCAGGCTTAAATTCAGTGCGGAGGACCTAATTATAGATGACAATACTGCCAACAGACAGTTGTTTGGGAGATGGAAACTAGAGCCACTGTTGAGGACCCGAACACCAATCATGTGCTCTTGGAAAAAGCCCCCTACCCTACTGGATGGTATAAACTCAACACTGATGGGTCATTGCGAGGCCTCACAGGTGGCTTTGGTGCTGTCATTCGGGATGATCAAGGTGATATTGTAGCTGCATGTGCTGGCTCAACCTCGGGTCACACTATTCTAAAACATGAATTACAAGGAGTTGAGGCAGGATTACAACTAGCTAGATTGAGAAATCTAATGAAGCTGGTAATAAGCACTGATTCAATTGCAGTGCGGGATTATCTGATCAAGTCCAGACAGGTAGCATGGGATCTGCGTCACACTGTCAACAATATTAGGAGAATGCTGGGAATACTGGAAGAATATACCATGAGACACGAGTACAGAGAAGCTAACAGGGTTGCGGACAGACTTGCAAGTCTAAACCCAAGCTCGACCTTTGTGAAAATTACTCCGAGTTCATTTGCTCAAGACTTGAAAGATATTGTACATGAAGATAAATCAGGGAAAGTTTATCTACGAATGTAACTCCAATTTATTTTTCAGGTTTGGGGATCCTAAATAACCCCACTTGCTTTCCGGGAAAAAAAAATGTTGCAAATGTTCTTGTGCATGTTGGAGTAAGGGGAAGCAGTTGTGAGGCTCTGAACATGGATACTTCGATATAGATTCTGCAATCTTTCAAAAGCTTTACTAATATGCTCAGATTGGGCTCGTTTGTTCTTAATACCACTGTTAGATCTGAAGTTACTGTGAGCCACGAGCATTGCTGAAGCACCATCACCACTGAGCTCCACCAGGTGGAGTGCATAAACACCAATGGGTTTTCCGTTGGAGGGATTGGAGGTCTCCAAGACATTGATGACTGGTGCGACTTGACGAGGCATGTGTACACACACCACTATACGTAGCTGCCAACTTGTCTTGGCCAACCTCTGAAATGTTACTGTACTTGTAAGGTGTAAATCCCTTTATGTGTTTGTAAGATAGAAAGTGAAATATTACCTTACGGTCTCTGGCAATGTGGAGGATCACTATCTGCATGAAACCTTTGGTGTTCATGAGCAGTCCAAAAGCGATTCCTTCGTGGAATTGCATTTTTTGATAGATGGCAATCAGGTAAATGATGCCCACACAAAGCACAGAGTTCACAACGATGATATCTGCCAGGTACTTCCAGTACTTCAATTTCATCCTGAGGAAATTAATATTTGTTCGGAGCCCAGTTATGGCAAAGAAGATTGGAAACAGCAATCCATACATGAAGTCCTCGAGCTTCTCAACCAGTGCTACTGCTAGCGGACCATTAGGTATAATGAGCCCAAGCATAAATGCACCTGAGATGGCATTAATGCCTATTGACTCGGTGATGAGTGCACAGGTCATGACTCCTGTAAGTATGGCAACTACGAGGACATTGTCATTGCTACCGGGATTATGTTCTATGCACCTTATAATTATAGGGCATGCGACGTAGAAACCAAACAAGACAAACAGGCAACTCCACATGATTGTAGAGAAGTATAGACTTGATTGTCACTGGCAAGAACAGAGCGATCCATGAGAAAAGGTCAACAATGATAGCAGAGGAAATGGCTATTTGCTCAAGCTCTGTGTTGAGGAGTTTATGCTCAGTAAGTATGCGGGCGATTAATGGGAAGGCAGTGACATTAAACAGTACACCTAGGATCATGACTGTGTTGGTGATTCCTAATCTTCTTGGCACTGAGATAACGAAGTGATTGCCAAAACTCATGACAGCAATGAAGGAAACAAGGAAAAATAAGCCAATGGAAGGAAGTGCTATGTACAAGGCCTTTCTTCCTGTGCGCTTGATGACACCCAAGCCGCTTGGACCTAACAGCACACCAACCTGCCGTGTCACAGTACATCGCAATGTATGTTAAGCATGTGTATACCCTGTTGTGTGATGAATACTTATGTGAAAAGTTATATTCATCAATTATGTTGATCAACAATTGTATATGAAATGAAACCAGATACGTGATCAAATGTTTTATAACATAAATAACAATTTACAAGGATCTCAGATATGATTCTGGGTTGGTGCAGTGTTTTGAGAAGAACATGGAGAAGACGGGTGAGGAGAACTATTAATGCAATCTGCAGAGTGTAGAGGAAGCGAGTATCTTAGAAGGTTTTGTTTGTGCCAGACACCATCATTGGGGACTATGTTAGGTGGAGCACACACTGTATCTTCTTCGTTTCTGTCTCTGTGATGAGGTATGGTTTGGTTACTGTTTTATAGGATTGGATGTGAAGGCTATGGTGATTGAGATCTATGTTCATTGTGAGTCTTTCACCAACACATATAAACTCAACTTTTATTACCAAAAAAAACTGCTCCAGCTTATTAATAGTATTATGGTTTATGAAACCAATATGAAGTTCCAGTTTTATCTATTTAATTTTTTACGTTTTTATGTAGTTGGGATATGGCGACACATTTTATTCATTCGTACAGAGAAACATCAATAAGTTGATATATATATTGCAAAAATTGAACCTAATAACGAGGCCATTTTTCACAAAAATTGAAATAGTTGTTACTTGTTTTTCTTCACAAAGAAAATAGTTTTGAGATCTGAAAACTGTTATAAAAAATATCTTCACAAAGTTCATATCTGCATCACGCAGAAAGCCAAACTGTTTTACATAAAAATCAGTTGACAACTTAAAACTTGTTCATTCCTTCTTCGGTTCACTGCTACTTGAACTACTGCCAGAGTTACTATCAGCTTCTCCCAAGTTTTCGTCATTCTTCACAAAACCTTCTACGACTTTAGGCAAAGTCATGAAGGGTGTGCATGGAGGGTGACCATAATAAGGTTGTGGATGAAGGGACAAATAGTTTGCAGAAGGAGGGAAAGATTGGTATCCATAGGTAGGAGGGTAAGGACATGTAGGGAATGCATTTGTACGAGGCCAATACACCATTGGCATGAATATGTTAGGGGGGTAAGGTGGTGGGAAAATGGAATACGGTGTAGCAGTGTGACTTGTATGGTACGGTATGTTAGGACTTGAAGTGGGGAGCGGATTGGGTGGAATAGACAAGGTGTCTTTTACAGTGTGTGGTGGAATGGACTGGAATTCTGCCATTTCATGAGGTTGTAGAGAGGCATACCCCATTAGTCCAAACTGTGGAGGAGGTGAAGAGCTTGAAGGACCAGATGGTATGATTGACATTACAGGCAGATTTTGTGGTTTTGTCGAGCCTATTTGTTTCCTGCCGCTTGGTTTCGTTGTCTTCGCAGTTAATGCCTGTGAGGTGGGACTAACCTGCTAAATGAGAAATTGTTAGCGGTAAAGGAAAAGTTAACATGAAGTCATTTCATGAACTAAATATCAACATAAGGGCTATGTCAGATGTATGTAAACACATCAAAATACAAGATGCCTCCTCACATAAGCGGTGAATGCAGAAAGAGGAACAATATATTTACACACATGCTGCTAAGTTTGTAAACACAACCGTGATTCCTTATATGGTCTTTTTTTTTGGATGAACTGTAATACATAAATAGGCAATTTGACTCTTTTTCATGGCCTAGTTTCTATATTTTCTGATGAAATGGGACTTCAAAATTTGGCAAATATATGATATCTTCCAATGTTAAAGAGTTAAGTTATAAAAGAAAAATGAATTGTGAAGATGTTCTCTTACAGCATCAGAAGACATCGGATACAAATGAAACAGTTCCTCCCCCTCAGCATCCTCATCTTTCCTGCAAAAGAAGGTTGCGACCTAGGTGAAATTAGGTGGGCAAATTTTTGCGTCTCAACAATGTCTCCCACCTTTCATATTGGAAACTACAACCCAATGAAGTTAAAAGGCTACTCTAGACATTCATTGAAATTAAACTGAATACCTGTAATACTTTTGCAGCAGGTCCAGGTTGCGATACTTGGTCTCCTTCTGAACTAGATCATCTGGGAAACCAGCCATGAAAAGGAGTGTAATACCTAATGCCTTGAAGAAGAAGCTCCCACTGCGAACATTGACTAGCATTGCCATCTGGCACATAAGTGGTCCAAAGGATTTCAGCTTATTCCTCCCCATTCGCTGCCTTACATATCTGGAACAAATGCAACCCGTAAGCAAAGTAGGATAGCAATGCAGAAAGGATAAAGCTATGTTGTTAACCACCCAAAATCTTTGACCACCAACCACCCCCCAACACACGCACTCGCAAAAAAAAAAATTGTTTGCCAAGGTACGTAGCCTGTGTGCTGTGATACATGTTTACATATTCGATATTTGAATGAGACGACAGTAAATTGTCAGTTCTACACAAGATCATCCAGAAGGACAAACCAAAGTCCAATAAATATGAATTACTAAAGCACTACCAAATTAGAAGTCGTTACAGGGCAGCAATTTGCAAGAAAGATGAGTAAAACAAGCTAATAGAGCCATCTACTATGGATAGACATGGGAGAACCAAAAACCAAACTAGTAAATTAAGTGTCATACTCATTTTGAGGAAGGTTTCTGGTCCTTCCTCCATATTTGATACACAAAAATAAGCAGGATGGGCAGCTCGGATCAGATGGATGCATAGCCTTCTCCTCCTCAAGTATTCGAACTGGACATAGTGTTGGATTCTGTTTATTTGGATAAAAGATTTTCCGCCTAACACCCGGATGCTCATACAAAACATGCTCCTGAACAAATAAAGTTGCTGCTGATTATTGGCAATAATAAATATCATTGTCATATAAGATACTAATTGGACTAGTTTACTGATTAAACTTGATTATTCTCCCTTCTGTAACTTCATTGACAAATCATAATTAATGAAAATTTGATCTCAGTGAAATAAGCATCGTCAAAGCAATCAACATCTTAGCTATTGTATTATATAGAAATCTCATGGCCTTCAACTTCACACTCGTGAGTATGATGATGGTCAGCACTCACTGAAAATAGCTTTAAGAATTAACTGTAGCTGCAGAAAATTGCTTACCCCTGGATTAGTAGCAGACACATACGGCTCACCCTTCCGTAATATGCTAAAGTGATTGAAGTCCAAGTCATACATATCTTCACACCCATGTCGTATACCAAGAGGTGCAAAAACAATGATCTTTCGTATAGTATGAGATTGAGCATTCTTCAGTAACAAAGCTTCTGAACCAATCATTCTTTTGACTTCCTTTGGGCAGAACGGCAACTTTGGTTGCTTTTTTTGTGACAATATGTTTCCAAATCCTTTATTTCCAATATCCTGACCTACAATGGAAGTCTCGAACAGCTCTTTGCACCCTATGATCTTTTTGTTTACTCTCCTCTTGTGTTTTTTGAGTTCTTTCTTGTCCATAATAGATCTTGTCTTGGGAAACAACAGATCCCCGCTTATTTCTCGAAGCATATTGATAACCGCCTGGTCTTTCTGACCACCATCAATGTTTTCTTCTTTGATGTGTATATTTAATGTATCATCAAATTGTGGGTTTTCATCAACTTTCCTACCATTATCATCAGAGTCTGCGTCATCATCATCACAGTATTCGTTGTCCTCATCATCAGTATCGTCTGTATCCTCACAATCTGCGGTACAATCCCCATCTTTAAAATTTTCAAAATTCAGACACTGAATATCATCCAAGCTCATCCAATTGACTAGGCGGTCTTGTTGAGCAGTGCCGTCTTCGAGGTCCATGCAAGAAGTGTCATGCTTTATCTCTGGGATCAAGTTGTCAATTTCTGCACATTCTTTGTGTTCAACTTCATCATTCCTTGGTTCAATCTTTTGTCTCTTAAACTTCTTGAAGCTTCTGTCCATAATGGTACAATCATCCTTATGAATACAAAACATCATTAGTATGGTTTTTAGTAGAATATAATTGCAAAACAAACACATTAAACTATGGATGCGAACCATAACTACTTGCAATATGAACATCAGTTTCGCATACAAAACTAAATAGGCTAATGATCCAACATCATAAAATTTTACTGAATCATCAAAGCCAAAGAAATGATGGAAGTGCAAATTCATCATCTATAACAAAGTCCAAAAAGATGTAAATAACCGGAGCACCCAATTAACATCACTTCTCGAAAGCTTATTCCACAAATTTTCCAATACATAACATTGCAAGGGATGTAATCTTAGCAATGACATAAACAATCCCAACACATCTCATACTCAAGTTCCATCCTGATCCGAAGACCGCAACAAATTAGTCAAGAATGCATCACAATCAAATAGAAGTTGGCATTGCATCAATAACTTATCAAGAAAAGCAATACCAAATCTATGTATATAATACATTTCGCCATTACACAAGTTAACAATGAAATAAATGAATTATAAGGACAAATGAAGATCGAGTGATCATACTCGTTCGGCTTTCGGGTGAAAACCCTTGTCCCTCTCCTCTATTTGAGCTTCCAATAAGGAGACTTTCTCCATAAGTTCAGCATTCTTCTTTCGTTCCTTTTGCAACTCAGCCGAAAGTTCCGCAATCACTCTATTAACACTCTCACCTTCCAGTACTTGTTGATCCTTACACTCCAATGGAGCTGAAAAATCCAAAGAACACACTCTACTCCTAGCCAATAATGCAGAAGGATTAACTAAACTAGAGCAAGATTGAACCTCTGGCATTGAAAGAAACTCAAATCCCACTTCAATAAACTAAATTTTCTATGCAAAACCAAATATACCCATTAATCAAAAACCTCAACAAATGCTTCAAAGATTGGAATTTTAAGGCAAAACATACATAAAAACCTGAAAATCAAATACCCATAAAACAAAACATGAAGATAATATTGGTGAGAAAGTTAAGAACTTTAAGCTAAATCCCACATCAAAATGATGTTTTACTTGAAAGGAATCAAAACCCCATGAAGATATTGAATGATTAAAAGGAATGGAATGGTTATAAGAGATTTAAAAAAAAAAAGGTGAAGAAATATTGGAGCAAAGATGATTATAGAGAAAACTGAATGGAAAGAAGAATGAGGAGCCTTTGCTTTGTTGGGTTTCAGTTGTTATTTGTTGTGTAAAAAAGAGTGGCTTGGTGTGAGGCATGCAACACCACGTGCTTCACATACGCAATGTCCATCTCAATCAAACTAAAAATAAATAGCTTGTTGAATTAGAACTAGTTGATATTTGAATAGAAATCACAGAGATTGGTCCAAGAGATCGCATTATTTAGGTTAAATCATAAGTTGATTGTTCAATCCTCTGTTAAGTTAACAGAAAAATATATCTTTCTCCTGTACCATCGCGAGTTTATAGGGTTCGAACTCTAAACCTGTGATCCTATCCGCCACAGTCATATAATTGAGCTGGAACTCCAGCAGCCCACAAGTTCATAATAGTTGGAGCAATCAAAAATTAAAAGAGAAATTTCAACACCTATAAACTAATGAAAAACAAAATTACCTTATAGGTATGTATTTCGCATCTACAAACATAATAACCCATTGAAATTCATTAATTGTAGTTCAGTTGGTCGGACATCCACTCTCCTTGTGAGATGTCGCGGGTTTGAGACTCACCAGTTAGAATTTTGTGAGTTTTCGCCCGATTATTATGAGCATATTTTTTTCACCATTGATAAACTTTCGGAGTATTAAATGCAGCTGCTTAGATGGACTGGACCGGAACGAAGCGAAAGCGAGTCTTCATGCAAGGTGAAGGCGATGGACCAGAGCGAAAGCAAGTCTCTATGCGAGATGGAGACGACGAGGATATTAAGTGACAACAATATTGTAACCTTCGAGCATGAATTAACAAATAAATAAATAAATAAAAATGGTCAACGATCCAAATTTTAAAAAAAATTTCATTGAATTTTTTTTTTTTTTATCTCAACCCTCCCCATCCCATGCTGTCGACTGGGTTCGAATCCGTGATGTGTGATTCCATCTGCCACACATGTATAACCCATTGAAATTCAAAAATTAAATCAAAAATAAAATGTTGTGGTTAGACTTTGAACAATCTAAAGGATCCTTTGCTTGGCTCATAGTTCAGATTCCACCAACAGCTGGTTTTTTAATTAGCAATAATTTTTATAAGTAAGATGTCATTATTGTAAGAGTTAGATTGAAAATTTGATGTCTTGATTAATGAGTCCACTTTCACAACACCACCTCCCAATGCATTTGATAAATGTGTGCACACGTGCATATAATATTATAGTGTACCAACCTCACGTGCAATGGGAACTTCAATTGTTGTCTCAATTGCTAGCTAATTGTGTCAGGAGAATATCAGACTTAGTTACCTTGGATTCCATCCTTAAAAATTTATTAATTCAACTTTATTATTTAATTTCTATTTTCTCTTCTTTTTACTTTAATTTTTTTTAAGAGTAAATCTACTCTGTTTGTCCAAACAACACTGATTAGTGTTTGGCGGAGTAGAATTCCAATTTTACCCCTCTCTATAACGGTGAAGGTGAAAACAGGGGTTGAAGAGGGGAAATTTTGGAATTCTACTCTGCTAAATACTAATCAGTATTGTCTGGCTAGACTCTGAGTAACCCTTTTGATTACCGTTAATTCAACAAAGTTTCGAATCTAGTAATCAACATCATTTCAATACAACTCCTTTGTGTTTGATCATCAGATGCAGTCCAAAAGTTAGGTCGAGCCCTCAAGATTTTAAATTAAAGATAGGATTAGCAAATGGATCAATTTTGGTTTGTTTGTTTTTTATTAAATTGTGAATAATACTATTACTAAGCACCCCTTGTAACGGAGATTATTGTAATCTAGTTCATCTCAAAATTTAGTCTCCGAGATTCACATTGTGCCGATTTTGAGGATTATCCAATGGTTTGAATTGAACAAAAGCATTGTTAAAAGTATCTCCAAAGGTAAGGGAAAGAATACATTTTCCTTTAGCATAATGTACTTATAATAAATCTAATCTAGAACTTTAGTTTAGTAAATACAAGTGGGGTAGTAATAAATGGATTGTTTGTCTTGGGGTTGTGTTGAAGCAAGCCTTTCAAGTTTTTGTGGTACCTTAATTTGTATATTTATAACCTTCACATGATATGTTTCATGTTAGCTAGCTTTGTAATGAAAGAAAGAAAGAAAGAAAGCAACATATATATTATTCCTTGGGTTTGTTAGTATAATGTTGAGATTTGATAAAAACAATCATTTTTGGATGTCTCTCTCTTTTGTTGAAACTTTTGGTTAAGTAAATATGCAGGTTTTAATTTTGTAGAGTTTAGGAGAACAGAAATTCTAAATGTCGAGGAAGTGGGCGAGGAAACGAGCGAGGGGAGGGAGTGGCGGGGTGGGGATCGTTCACCTCTCTCGGGATGCGAGCCACCGATTTTTGCGCATGCATCTCGAAGGAGGTGAACGGTCCCCACTCCGCCACCTCCCTCCCCTCGCTCATTTCCTTGCTCGTTTCCTCGCCATGTAGAACTGCTCTTAGGAGAATGGCGGTGTCATTATAGCATCTCTACATTTTAACCAAAAGTTAAATTTATGGGTTCCTTATTTCTTCACCACTCCAACCACATTCCCTATTTTAACTTTTTTATCATTATTTAATATGTCTTCAATTTTTCTATACCAATTTAATTTCAATTATACTATTATTAATTTCAATTTAATATAATTATATTAATTAGTTTCAATTATATTATTATAATATTATTAAATATATTATTATTAATTTTAACTTAAATATATAATATTATTATTTTCAATTATACTATTATTTAGATATTTTTAAATTATAATATTATTAATTTCAACTTAATTTAAATTTGACTAATTAAAAATTTTGGGAGTTAAAAAATAGTATTAATAATCATTATTTAAATATATCTTCCACTTTTTATATCATTATTTAGATAATTACTTTTTTAATTATAATATTATTGTGAATTAATATTAATAATTACTATTAATGATTTATCATTATTTAAATTATAATTAATAATTACTTTTGTTTAAATTAATATTAATTTGTTTTTAATTATACTATAAATACTTTTAAATAATTATTTAAATTAGTATCAATAATTACTTTTTTAATTATACTATTATTTAGATACTTTTGTTTTTATTTTTTTTAAATTTAGAAAATTAAATATTGGGATTATTTTATTAATATATAAGATATAGGGGATGGTTAACTTCCCATTAAATATAGGGGAAAGTTGATGGAGAAGTTATTAGGGGGATGATTGAAGGGTTTTTTTTTTTTTCAATGGAACCTCTAAAATAGCTTTTTGAGGGGATGATTGGAGATGCTCTCAAGGATCATAACAATGAATACAAACAACTTGTTCAATTGTTGTATGTTAAATATCAGTGTCCAATGTCCAAAAAAAAATTTCATGACTAGGTAAGCTCGGGATATTTTAGGAGGGAAAAGTTGGAATCGTGAATGAAATATATGTTAAAGAAAACCAAGAAATTACATATGAGGTAGGGGTGTTAATTAGATTTCAAAAATCGGCTGAATCGATCGAATCAGGTCGAAACAAACCGAACCGAAAGCAAAACCAAAACTAAATTGTAGAAAATGGAATCGAACCGAATGCATTCAATTCGATTGTGGTTTTGGTTTTTTTAACACCCGAAAAAATCAAGCCGAACCGAAGTGAAATTTTTCTAATTTTAATTCTCATTTCCTACCCATTTCAATTTCCAATGCACCCTACTCGTAGCCATACTTCTCATTTTTAATTCAATTCTTACATTCTTTTTTTTTTTAAATTCAATTCTCTCTCTTTTTCCACCCATTCTAATTTCCAACGCACTCTACCCATAGCATACCTCTCATTTTTAATTCAATTCTCTTTCTCTCTCCCTTTCTCTTTTTTAATTCAACTCTCTATTTCTCTTTAAATCAATTTCCAACCACCATTTCTCTTTCTCATTTTTAATTCCCACCATTATTCCTCTTTCTTTTACTTTCATTCTCTTTTTTAATTCTCATCTACTTTTTTTTATCTCACAATGAAATCATGAACAGGTGAAAACAAAGTGAACAATGTATTATGAAAAACCATATAAAATCAAACCGAACCGCACAGTTTGGTTCAGTTTTGGTTTTTATATTTGAAAATTGAAAAACCGAACCTAAGCTCGGTTTGATTTCAGTTTTAGCATAATTTTGAACCGATTAACAACCCTAATATGAGGTTTGAAAACCATCTTGAAAGACATTATTCATCACGAGGTCTGAAATATAGTACCAGAGATCCAAGCTTCTTCGCGTAAAACAAACTGGACTCAGAAACTACATATGCACAAAAATTACAACATACAATTCAACCAACAGCCTAGGTAAAATGCAATGAATTGATCGGGCTGGTTATGTCAAGGCCATTTAGCTAAAATCCTCTCAAACGCTAGTCGCTTCACACAGTAGAGCTGCTGTGGGAACTAAAAAAGCTTCACTTGTGGTTGTGTTCCACTTCTCATCATTGTACAGAATTCCTCGTAGTTGATCCTCCCATCCTGCAGTTCACCAAAATTTAGTATCGGCTCATGAAATTTATTTGAGAGATATTCGGAATATGAATTCAGGAACAACTTACATTATCTGCATCCACCTCTGATATTATATCCTTAATAGTGGCATCATCACCCATTCCATGCTCCTTCATGGCATGTTCTAGTTCATCTCTTGTAATAAACCTGATACAGAATATCCATCAGAAAGAAAACTGGTACAAACTTGAAAGGAACCATTAAACTTTCAAATAGTAGTGTCATCAACCATACAGTACATTGGATGGAAGATCACAGACTCACCCGCTCCTATCTTTATCAAAATACTGAAAAGCGGTATATAGATGTTCATCCCGTTCTAGTCGGTGTCTATGCATTGTAGCAGTAATGAATTCTATGTAATCAATAGTCCCATTTCCATCCACATCAGCCTGAAAACAGTAATCAAGAGTAAGCCAAGAATGTCAACCCAATGTAGCAAAATGAATAGAATAAGTTGATGATTATTGACTCTCTTGCATCTTACAGCTTCCATGAGTTGCTTTACTTCAGTCTCTGAGAGCCTTGATCCCAGTCGAGTCAATCCTGTCTTTAGCTCTTCATATGTTATTGTGCCATTCTTGTCAGTGTCCATGTTTGTGAACATTGCTTTCAAGCCTTTGATTTCTTCTTCAGAAAGATTTTCTGCAATAACCTATAAATTTTTCCAAATGCACGATTAGGTCATCTTGAGCATTCGCAAACACTATACACCAGATGCTCATGCCCATTAGTTACATCATATGATGGCACTTGCTAAGTTACATTATAAACAAGTATAACAGCAATAGTAGTTCATGAAAGACTGCTTGCAACTGAGGGACTATCTGATAAAAGCCATACTCTTTCTAGCAATTAAGTTATACGACCAGATGATGTCCGTTATCCTATTTATGAATTTCTTGAGAACTTTTTTCTATGAAACTTTTTAAAGTAGGCACTAAAGCATCCACCATAGGCATTTCTGAGCGGGTTGGGAGCCCTTCCCACTGACACCAAAATGCCTGTGTTCGCAGGAATGTTTTTTTCGTGCCCAATAGACATTCCCACAGCATAACAGACAATGTTTTCAGCCCTAAGGTTTACACAGAAGGGCTTGGCAAACCCCTTGTGCAGCCTTCGACTATCCACTTGGCCTTTTGAAAGGTCAATAGCCTTCATGTATCCATTTTCACGTCTCTGCGGCTAATGAATAGCCACAATGTCCAGTAAATACCTATTGCTGAACCATAAAATTCGCCAGTGTGGATGCTCTATGGCTGTGTTTGTTTCAAGAAATTTTTCCTTGGAAACAAAAAAAAAAAAAAAAAAAGGAGAGAGTTTCCACTTAAGATTGAAGATGACCATATTTTTTTGAGAAAATCTTTGGCTCACCCTAAGCAAATAATTTTCGCATTTTTAAGAAAACACATGATGAATATAGAGATCGTCATCTTTATTCCCTCTCTCGTCCTCTCCCTCCTTACTTCTGGCAAATTTTCTTTTGAAGCAAGCACACCCTAAGATTCACATGCTTTCTTTTTCTATTTCCTAATCTGAATCATTATCCTCGCATATAACCCTAAACAGTACAAACAGAACATGCTCATAGACACTTCGGGATTGGGAAAAAGCAAGGTGGTTTAGCCAATCCAGTGCATTTCTTCAGAAGAGAAACCATGCTTTATGTCATTCATTTTTCTGCTCTCTTTTCTGGAAAAGCTAAGTGCGTGACATACCTTCAATGCAAGTTTCTTGAGTTTGTTCATTGCCCCTGAATTGCTTCATCCTTTGAAAGCACGAGCACTGTCTATCGGTTTATCTGATGCCACTCCATCCTTCTTCATCCATGGGTGCTCTGAGTCATCAGTAACATAAATCTCAATGAGAAACTTTGCCATGATAGAGTTACAATTTCTTTTCTTTTTCTTTTTTTTCAAAAATAAAGATAATATGATACATCAGATTTTGAAAAAACTTAACTTGAAGAATATCTTCAACCATATGCATATGGAGATGTAATGCTACGTCTTTCACAACAATTTTAAAAGTACAAAAGAATGATATTGATAAACTCATAAACCCCTTAAAGAAATAATCATGGATACCTAGGTAGTGGTACGGGTACGTACGTCGGAGTTGGATATGTGTGAGGTGTTGCATACTTCGACTCTATTACAATATTACTTTTATTTTTTCAGTTATAAACTTCATTTTATTAGTAATTATGTTAATTAATATATTGTTATCTTCCCATAAAACATATTAAAGGAAGTGAAACTCATACAGATATGGATATAAAGATTTTTAAAAGGAAAGTGCCTTGTTGCATAACTAATATGTGTAAGAAAAGGGAGATCCATACCAAGAACTTGAGCAGAAGTAATTCGATTCCTTGGGTCCTGTGTCAGCATCTTTTCTAATCAGATCTTTGGCACTACTTGATATCGTGGGCCAAGGTGCACTGTCAAAATCGATTTCCCTTGCAGTATAGCCTCAAATATCCCTTTCTCTGTTTCTGTAATACCAAGTCATCAAAATATGTTAGCAGGAATTCCAAAAAAGGGATTATTGTAGATTTCGTGCAACAAGGAAATGCAATTCCCTGAGAAGTCGTTGAGTTTAGATGCTTACCAGCCCAGAATGGAGGCACTCCACTTAGAAGAATATACAAGATAACTCCGGCACTCCAAATATCTATTTCCTTCCCATAAACTACGGCGTAGTACTTCAGGAGCAACATAGTATGCACTCCCTAGTACATCCCGAAGTACCTTACCTAGAATATTTCCACAGCAGATCAGCCGCAGCATTAACTTTATGCTAACAGGTAACTAGAACAAACTTTATTACTCTCAAATTTACAGCAGTGGTGACACGTAAAAAGAAAGGGAGTCCTTTAAGTTGAAAAATAGAGAAATGTGGAGCTAGAATGCCAGATAATATCAGAAAATAAAACTTATCTTCAGCAAAGTCTTCAAAAGAGATTTATAATTGCTTTTTTGGGTTTCATATTTGAAAATTTTCAGTGAATCAACCAAACAACAGTAACCCAAGAAACCCAAAAAGCAATTATAAACTAGCAGTCAATTCAGCTAAAGGTCCATGAAACATAACGCAGTATCTAATTCAGTACATAACCATGAAACCCAAAAAGCATTTATAAAATCACAGTCAATTCAGTTTCACATTTGTGACTCAGTACCTAACTCAGAGTCTAGCCCCATACTATATCCTTGAAACATAGATCGAGTCATTAAACTAGCAGCCAATTCAGCTAAAGCCTAACATTGTGAAGCAAAGAAGACAATAATGGAATCACCAAATAAATGTTTTAAAACTTGGAAATCCAGTGTGAAATATGAAAAGTTTAGTTCCTAAAGTAAATTTATCGAAGTAAAATGTTTGCTAAATATAATATTATATCAAAACTAAGATCTTGTTTGTGAAACAAATTTATTTCTTAAAAAGGCTAAACTAAATCCTGACTAGAAAAATCATTTACTGGATTTAACATAAAACATATAAAATCAAAAAGTTAAAAAAAAATAATTTGAATCTTTTAACATGGTAATGATGTAAAAAGAGAAGTATAAGTAGAAGATTGGAGATTTGGAGCATTTGCTACTTCCCGTGCACAGAACTTTCTATATCAATTTTCCCCTGAACACAAGTTAAATTCGGCATTCGGGCACAATAACAATAGTTCTTAATAAGTCAACCACTGAATTTTCCAAAATGAAATTATTCATTAAACCAATTTGTACTCCATAGTATTCCAAAGTTTCAGGTTGTGTTTGGGAACACACTAAAAAGTTAAAAAAATTTCTTATCACCTAACAAAAAATAACCAAGCAAGGAAATCTGAAACCTAATGAATTGGGAATTGAAGACTTTTTTGGCAGTTTCGAATTTGGGGGCTTAGTTCTCCATTTGATATTCTATCAAATCTATCATTGAATCGGCAATGTCCTTTTCTAAAACATCTTACCCTACTTAATGCTAACGCTAAGTTGCTCAATATGGCACTTTGATTAACCAAATTCACATGTATAAGTTTAGAATAATACCAATATTAGGGCACTGAGGATTACCTTCTTCAATAAAGACAGAATAGACCAAATCAGTTGGCCTTCAACTTAGCCCCTTCTTCCTGCTAGAGAGCAAGAAATTTCAGGCTTCAGATCACGATGCATTACGCCCATGAAGTGGCAAATTGTGAACCACATTGACAATTTCCCTGAAGAGTCTCGCAGCCGCCCTCTCGGAAAATTCCTCAGCAATTATTCGATCAAAGAGCTCACTCCAGCACATAGTTCCTAACAAGTGCACAGATTGTCTATCTCATAAGCTCCTTTAAATTCCACAATGTTAGGGCTGACAGTCATATGCTGCAGGATCTGAACTTCCCTCTTATATCCTCCTTATCATCTTATTACAAGCTTCCTCTTTAAATCGACTTACAAGCATACAAGTGACTGTCGAATCTCAGTACAAGATAAGTTATACCTATTGGCCTCTACCCAATTCTTTTCCAAGGTGGTACAGTGACTTAACATCTTCGATGGATTGCCGAGGATCGAATTGGGTGTTGAACAGGCTTAGGGGTTTGATGGCAATGGTGGGGGTCGAAGGGCAATGGCGAAGGGCTCAAAGGCTTGAAGCGCAGCTGGGCGCCTTTCCGGCAGTTGTTTGAGTCTCTTGAACAGTTGGCTTAGTTGTTGATGGACCACAGGTTCTGGGGGTGTTGGCTGGTACCTTGCCTCATCTCCATCTCCTCCTCCTACTCTAGACCACTTACTCTCTCGCTCTGAAACCTTATTCTTGCTTAAACAAGCACCCATTTTCCACTACAAAACACAAAATTTCTGCTCAAAGAAAACAAACCCCAGATCAGGATTTCTGTAAAATTGTTCAAACTCACAAACTAAATGAACCAACTTGAGATCTGAGTAATCCTTTCAGATAATTTGAAGAAACCCCAAATCAGCAAAAAAAAAACAATCTTTAAGCAAAAAACAACAGTACCCAGATTGAGATTTAGATAGAAGATGAAGAATACCTGATAAACTTGTCGATCACAAATGGATTTCAGATAAACTCCAGCTAAAGTTGCAAACTTTATAAGCTGAACATCCAGAGAAAGTCTGCTTCTTCAAAGAGAGTATATACTCTTACTCATAAACCCATCAACGACTTGGTCCGATAAAGTTTTCAACTTGTTTGTT
>QNQO01002743.1:87500-93605 GCA_003290165.1 Berberis thunbergii | reverse complement strand
TACATTTGGTAAGATAGCGAGTAACAATGCGTGAATTGTTGCTTACAACTAGTTTAGCAATTGGAATGCATGCTTTAGCTTAACTTCAGCCCTTTTCAACACCTTGAAGCTCTTGTTTTAATTATGGTGGCCTATTTGTTTGACTTGAACATGCAGCTACTACTTCACCTTCTGCATTCCTTATGATCACACCATAGCCTGAATGCCTTGCAAGGAGTGATAATAGTTTAGCTTGGGGTAACGCCAATATGGTAGCAGAAGTGGTTGTTCTACATGGTTACAGTTTGCTATTCATATTGGGGTAACAACCAGGTATTGGTGGCAGAAGTCGTTTTTTTTTCTTCTTCATGGATTATAACTTGCTATTCTGCAAAATTATAAATATCTCATCATCCAGTGTGACTCAACCGGTGCTGCTCAAAATTGATAGCCTCACGCAGACAAATGGGCAGTCGAGGCAAGAATTGGTTATCGAAGAATTCTCCCGATGACCACTAATCATATCAGCAATATGGTCTCTCCTCCAGCAATTGGTGATGTTCATAATGGTGCATGTGTTTAGGGAAGTTAATGGCTCTAGCTGACCTTCTAGCTAAACTTACCATTTTTGTTAATCCTGGCGATAACTATTAATACCAAGGACTAATTTAGAAGTATAAATAAATTATGTTTGCAAAAAAAAAAGTATTAAGAATTCAAAGGTGTTTTTTTTCTTTTTTTTGAAAAGGAATTCAAGTTTTATTTATGGGCTGCTGTTTAAATGGCCTGATCATGAACTTGTGATCCAGAGGATGGGATCTATGGCCAATTTCTGAAAGTTGCGAACCTGAGGATGGGATATTTGGCTGATTTCAATATTGTCATTTTAAGAGAGAGAAAATGTTTTTGCCATTTCCAATTATCAGGGGTGGATTCGGGATTGTAGACGAAGGGGGCAAAAAAAAATGAAAATAAATAATAGATAATTTAATTTTAAAATAAATAGAGATAATATGATTTAAAACTGTTTTAAATGTAAATCAAGAGATAGGAACGAAGTTACCAAATGTTCTTGAGTTGAGTCGCGGATTAGGTCGTTTTCTTTAAGACGTTTCGCGGCTCTGCCCCAAAAGTGTGCAAGCAGTCTGGTAGCCTCGTCGTCCCCCAAGATAAAACAGCCCCAGAATCTTATTCTGTCTCGTTCAACAAATGCACTATAGCTGAACGGATACTATCCACTATTAATCTGTTGTTTGCTCGGAAATCACCAATACAATGTATAAAATTCAAATGAAAAAGAAAAACTCTGAAATACGAAGAGAAAGAGTTCATTTCAAGCAGAAACTATGGAAATCTCTTTGAAAGAATTTCATAGAACAGAACTGCAGAAACTTAGAACCTTCTCTGATTGAAATACTAAACGAAAAATGCTTTGTTTTTTTTCTTGTATCTTGTGCTCTGAGTTTGTGTTTGTATTTATAGGGAGAAAAACACATCTGAGATACAAAACCCCGTCTAGATGCATGGACCAAAAATAGTGTGGAAAACGTGTGAGAAAATCCCGCGGCGCAACGTATGGTGTGGAGAACGTGTGAGAGAGGACAGGGTTAGCCCTCTGACTCAGTCTCCCTTCTCTGCAGCAATTCAAAAAAATATTTTCATTTAAATAAATTTTCAGTAAAAGAATGGGTTGTTCTCTAAATGACCCGACTCGACAGCGGCGGTGCGCGCGAGTTGCTATCTCTCCCCTCCTCACAAAAGTGTGGTACCCCAAGGGGTCCAAACCCAAGTCCAAATCGTTCTCCTTATAAACTCTTCCACAGTGAGTTGTATAGAAGATGTAGGACTAAAAATAAAGAGAGATCCAGAAATCAAAACCAGGATCATACCCATTTTCTTTTATTTTTTAAAAAACCATATTTTCAACAATCCCCCACTTGGATTTTTTAAAAACAATTTTCATCGAACAATCTAAAAAATATAAGATGTGCATAAACAAAAGTGTCTTTCGACTTGAACTCTTGCGTAGTGTTCATGCTTTAGATTATACTAGAGTAACTCGTAGTTTTGAACTCTATCTCTAACAAGCATTACATGCACAACCTTACCAGGGTGAGTCTAAAAATCCCGTGCATTGCGGCCATGCACGTATATCCCAGTATAGTGAAGGCACTAGGAATTTTGCCAACAAATTCCATAGGAAGAGGCTAAACTTCTACAATCACTTAGGTGAGTCTATCAAGAATACTCATGTAGCTAGGTACTCCACTCCACATAGAGTATAGATCTCATTAAGAGTTTTTAACACATCCTACTATCGCTTCAGGAACTCATGCTTTAATCTAGGAATGAGATTGCTATTTTGTCAGCATGATTCACTTCATATCATTCACGACTTGTTATTACCCATTGAACCTATTTCTTGGGATCTCCAGTCTATAGGTTGGGTTACCGTCATGAATAACTCATCAATCTAAGGGCATTAGTCTCATTCCTTTCGAGGTTTTGAAAATCTTCTCTCTAGCTAATCCTTTTGTCAAAGGATCAGCCAAGTTCACATCAGTTCGTACATGATCCACTCTCACAACACCAATAGACATAAACTCTCTAACTGTACTGTGATTACTACGTATTTGTTGTCTCTTGCCGTTATAATAACGATTTTGTATTTTTGCAATAGCCGCGGTACTATCGCAATGGATCAAGATAGCTGGAATCGGTCTTTCCCATAAAGGGATCTCTGCTAGCAGGTTTCTTAGCCAACATGCTTTTTCACTAGCCGTGGCTAGTGCTATCATCTCTGACTCTATCGTGAACTGTGCCAGAATGGTTTGTTTCTTTGATTTCCAAGAAATAGCTCCACCAACTATACTGAAAATATAGCCACTGGTGGCTTTGGAGTCATCTGAGGGGTGTTCCAATCGGCATCACTATATCCTTCAAGGACAGCTGGAAACTTCTGATAATGTAATCCGAGGTTCTTAGTCCTCGTCAGGTACCTCATGACCCTTTCAATTGCATGCCAATGTTGTATACTAGGTCTACTTGTACATCTGCATAGTAATTCCGCGGCATAAGCTATGTCGGGTTTAGTGCAATCGGTAGCATATCTAAGACTACCAATGATGCTCGCACACTCAGATTGTCTAACACCGTTACCGGTGTTCTTGAACAACTCTACACTAGGATCGTAAGGAGTACATGCAAGTTTACAGTCAGAGTAATTATGTTTATTTAGGATCTTCTCTATATAGTGTGATTGATCCAAAGAAATTCCCTTTTCATACCTAGTAATCTTAATACCAAATATTAGAATTGCTACTCCAAGGTATTTCATATCAAAGTTCGCACACAATAAAGCTTTCACTTTCTTCACGGCATGGATATTAGAACCAAAGATAAGCAAATCATCTACATATAGACATATAATAGTGCAAATGCCATTTTCAGATTTATAATAATGCATTTGTCACTTTCGTTCACTTTAAAGTCATGTGCAATAAAAAGATTATCAAATTTTTCATGCCATTGTTTTGGAGCTTGTTTCAAACCGTAAAGTGATTTATCAAGTTTGCAAACTTTATGTTCTTGCCCCGGAATAACAAACTTTCAGGTTGGTCCATGTAAATTTCTTCTTCCAAATCGCCATTAAGAAACGCAGTCTTAACGTCCATTTGGTGCAATACTAGATTATGTATTGCAACAAGAGAAATTAACACTCGAATGGATGTAATCCTGGTAACAGGAGAATATGTGTCAAAGAAGTCAACATTTTCGCTAAACCCTTTGGCTATAAGACGAGCCTTAAACTTTTCAACATTACCATCGAGTTTCAATTTATTCTTAAATACCCATTTACATCCTATTGTCTTGCAACCTGGTGGTAAATCAACTAAATGTCAGGTTCTATTAGACTCAAGAGAGTCCATTTCATCATCAATAGCCTCTTCCCAAAAATTGGCATCAATAGAGGATAAGGCTTCTTGAAAACTAAGGGGATCTTCCTCGATTGTAAAGACATAGTAATCGGGGCCATAGTTTTTAGAAGTTTGTTTCCGTTTACTTCTCCTAGGCTCAGATTCTGTGGCTTTATTGGTTTCATTCATCCTGATCAAAGGCACGTTATTTGAGGATGTACCCCCACTATTCCTCGAAATAAAAGGAAATTTATCTTCATAGAAATCAACGTCGTTTGATTCTATAATACCGTGATCTTTAAGATTATAGAATCTATAAGCTTTGATGTTCATGGCATATCCTATGAATACACATTCATATGCCCTACTGACAAGCTTATTCCTTTTAGGATCAGGAATTCTAACATAAGCTAAACAACCCCAAGTTTTCAAATATGACAAGTTTGGTTGTCTATTTTTCAAAGTCTCATAAGGAGAGGTTTTACTTTTCAATTTAGGGACTCTATTTAGCACGTAACAGACCGTCAAAATAATTTCTCTCCACCAGTGCGATGCAGCACCGGAGTTAAGTAGAATGACAACTACTAACTCAGTAAGAGTTATATTTTTTCTTTCAGCTTTGCCATTCATCTCAGGAGAATACGGTGCAGTTTTTTATAAATAATTTCTTGAGAATTATAGAACTCTATGAAAGTATTGTTGTCATATTCAGTGCCTCTATCACTCTTAAGTCTCTTTATCTTTCTATTATATTGATTTTCAACTTTGGTTAAAAATAAGTTAAACATGTCAAAGGCTTCACTCTTATTTTTCATTAAGTAGACGAAAGTATAATCAGAACAATCATCAATAAACGTAATAAAATAACGTTTTCCATTTCTAGTCAAAACACCATCAAGTTCACATATATCCGAGTGTATCAAATCTAAGGGTTCAGATTCTCCAAAAACATATTTATGTGGTGTTTTGGTTATCTTAGCTTGGCTACAATAGTTGCACTTTTCAAAATCATTTAAGGACAATTTGGAATTAGTCCCAAGTTACTCATGTTTTTAATAATACGCTTATTAACATGACAGAGTTTAGCATGCAAAATATTAAAAGTACACAACATGTAAGCAGAACTAGAAATTTTATTAGCATCAACATTTAACTTAACATTCCATCAGTGGCATACCCTTTCCCCACAAATACATTATTCTTCGTGATAGTATACATATCAGCTTCTATAATTTGAGTAAACCCAACCTTGTTCAAAAGGTAATCAGAGACTAAGTTCTTCCTCATCTCTGGAGTATGCAAGACATCCTTCAGGATAACAGTCTTTCCAGAGGAAAACCTCAGTTCTACTACTCCAATTCCAACAACGATAGTAGAGTGAGAATCACCCAACAACACTTTCTTGTCCTCAGCTTCAGAATAGGACTTGAACATTTCTCGATCATAGCAGACATGTCGAGAAGCACCAGTGTTAACCCACCATCCCTCGGATCCACCAACAAAGTTGATCTCAGAGATCATGGCAATAAGTTGGTCTTCGGTTAGGTTTGCCTGTGGTGCAGGACGAGATCTGTTCCGGCAGTTCCTGGCCATATGCCCTAGCCTACCACAGGTGTAGCATAGGAATTGTGCTGATTAAATCCTTGAGGGGTGTTTTTGTCCATTCTGATTTCGCGGAGGATTCTAATTCTGTTGGTTGCGGTTCTGGTTGTTTCGGTTCTGATGGTTCCGATTATGATTGTTTTGATTTTTATTGTGACTCTGATTTTTCATAGTCTTTCCACTGGGTTTCAGATCCACAGGGGTAGATTTCTTCGGGTTTGAAATAATCAGAATTTCATCTTTTTGATCTTGTTTTCGGGCTTCCTCCTCAATCTGAAGTCGAATAATTAGGCTTTATAGGGAAAACTCTTTGGTTTTATGCCTAAGGACATTCTTAAAATCTTTCCAGCTAGGGGGCAATTTGTCTATCACAACAGCTAGGAATTGCTCATCTAAGATCATCCCCTCAGATATAATTTCATGAGAAATTTTTTAAATCTCGTGTGATTGAGTTTTCACTGACTTATCATCAATCATTTGGAATTTCAGATAACGACTAACAACATATTTCTTTGTGCCAGCCTCCTCAGTGTCATATTTTTTCCTAAGGGCTTCCCAAATATCCTTAGCAGTTTTTTCAAAACAATAATAATCATATAGATCACTA
>QNQO01002743.1:0-82500 GCA_003290165.1 Berberis thunbergii | reverse complement strand
AAAGCTAACATTTTCATTTTCAGATATTTCTTATAGGGAACACTGTGGCTAAAGTTTAGTTTGTGAGGTCCTTGGATACCTGACTACTCCTGTAAAATTATTCGTGGGGGAGTACTAAAATCTGCAGCAAACACTTTGGTGGAGGCAAATTGTACTGAATTGTTCAGAGATATTTTTGTTTGTGCTCTTTTTGTAATTAACAACAGCAACAAAAACAACAATCATGGATTTAATATGATTGTCATGAAAATTTAGGATATAATATACGCAGATATAATACCATAATTCTAAAGAGCCAAGCCGGACAAGCCAGGCTCAACACCAACCATCATTCCAGATATGTGCATATCGAGGATGATGGATGGTGTTGGGAACTTGGGACTATCCCGACGCGGGCCTGGCTCCCTAGAAAAATTCGATATAATATATACAGCTAGAATTCTGCCATCTTCTTAAGCAATTACATCAAATCTTGGATATATTTATGTAGTGACTAATTACATCAAAATTCACACTCCGATGACATCTTGTGTACTATCTGTTGGGAATTTTGGCCCATTGGAGTAAACCAAACACACAACCAAGGATCATGATTTCCTTTTTAAAAGAAATTTTGGTAAATTGATTTTAAGAAATATTTTGTGAAAATTTCGTTGTATAAAAAAAAAAAAATCAAATCAAATCAAATCAAATCAGTTGTAATTTTGAAGTTATCAATATAATTTAAGCATTTTAAAAGCTCTTAAATACTACATAAAGAGTCTAACTAGACTAATAATGTTATACAAACTACATATTGCATAAAAGTCATTTATATAACAAAATTTTAATACTAAACTAAGGTTATAATGGGTTAAAATGTACGAAAATTAAGATTGGCCAAATGATATAAATAAATATTTCGGATTTCGAAAGAAAGTTTGGTAACTAAAAAAAATACATTTTGTGAAATTTCGACGTTTTTTGAGAAATCACATTCCTTGCACAACAACAATTAACTTAATAGTAATATAGAGGACACAAATCACACTAGATATGGCTTGGTTACAGACCAAATATTTGCTACATGTACCAGACTCTTTAGCGTGGCTACACTAGATATTTGTTGCACTAACATTTTAAAACTTGCTAAAAAAATGCAATACCTACATTATTGAGTTTTAAACTTGAAATAAGATTGAAATGTCGAGAAATCTGAAGGTTGTGAGAATTGCCTCATTCCAAATAATGATGTAATAGAATGTATTTTCAATTTCTCTCAAAATATTCAAATCACGTGATTTTTCAACCTACATGACTTGAGTCATGGGATTTAAGAAGTAAATGTCTCTTCATTTTCCTCAAACTTTAACCAAATCCATTATGTTTCATTTCTAAAACATCATTGGATTTGGTTATGCTTTTCTTTGAAAAATCATAAAACACATGTAAATAAATGTATTATTTGAAAAAAAATATAATCCGTTTAACAAATGAAGTCTTTTTTTGAAGTATTTCTTACAATTAATTGTTCTACTTTACATCATAAATAAAAATATAATCTATCTACCATTGTATGTTCTTAGAGCTCAATCTCTTCCCCTTGAGAGAGGATGATTAACTCTCCAAGAATGATGAAAATAAATGAATGCTTAAAATGATAATTGAAAATGAGAAATTATAGCTAGCAATAAATTAAATGAAAGACAAGAAATGATACAAATTAAAAAAAAAATTGAAACTTAGAAAAGAAAAAAATGGAAAACAAACTAAAAACTTGCACTTCTATACACATTATCTCCAAAACTAAAACCTAAAACCCCTCTGAAAAATGCCTAACCCTTTCACATTTATTTGGTTTTAGAATTTGTTTATGAAGTTTCATAATCTTTTTACACCATATGACATATTGAGTGAATTGTAATATAAGCATCCAATGATCAATTTCCTCATTTACACGTAATACACAAGAATAACCAAATTTAACTAGAGGTCATGCGATTTACGAAAAGAAAATATTGAATTTGATTATATCCCCACAAAAGAATGACTAAACAAAATATTTTGAGAATCGTGTAGGTTGAAAAAACATGTGACTTGAGTATTTTGAGAGAAATTAAAATTACATTCTATTACACCATTAAGATTTCTCTACATTTCAATCTTATTTCGAGTTTAAAACTCAACGACTTAGGTCTTGCATTTGTGTCATATATAGTGTAATTTGTGTCATATCTAGTGACAAGAATGAAGTCGGACCGAATGAAGACCAGTCATACAGGTCCTTCATGGAGTCGGACTGAATGAAGACCAATCATACAGGTCCCGCAAGCGGACACTAGTAGAAATGCGGACACAATCCGCGGGTGAGGACATGCACATCTGCCACTCATAGGTTCAGAACCCCATTCCCACATTGACTTTCACTGAGAGGGACCTCGATGGAGTCCGAGCGTCACACAACGTCGCCTTGGTCATCTCTATTTCTATCTCAAAGTGGGAAGTGAAGAGAGCTCTGATTGACACAGAAAGTTCACTTAATGTTTTGTTCTACAACGTGGTCCGCAACATGGACCTCAAGGAGAAAAAACCTAACATCTTCAGAACACCCACTGATCGGATTCAACGGGGTGAAGTGTTTTCCCATCGGAAAGATAAGGTTGGCTACGGTAGCAGGAGATCTACAGCTCAGGAAAGTCCTATTTATGGACTTCATGGTGGTAGACGCACCGTCATCCTACAATCTCATCCTGGGAAGACATTGGTTCAACCACATGAAAGCAGTGGTCTTCACCTTTCACCAGTGTGTTAAGTATACTGCTAACCACTCCGAAGGAACAACATGTGGAGACCAACCTACGACACGAGGCTACCATTACGCCGCACTGAAAGAGATAGAGTGCTCCAAGATTCAGCTACATCAGACAGAGCAGCCTGACCCAGTGCAAGGCCAAAAGATGGTAGACACATCACTTTCAAGCGATACAAGAGCAACAAGTTCTTCCGCCCAGCAAGTCGAAAAGGCCATGGCAAACGGGAACACATCCCCCCGACATTTAATCGGTGCGGGGATCCGCCCCTCTGCAAGGTTTACTCTTCAGTAACCTATGTAACGCCTCGACAGTTCGCCGAATGATCCGTGAGAATAACCCAAATCTACTTCAAGGCCAGGATCAATTTCTCTCTTCAACAATTAGTTTGCTTTAAGTTGTTTGCTTCCCTTTCCATAGTCAATATTGAGTTTTAGTTCTCAGAGGACTTATGTGGTTTCAATCATTTAAGAAATAAAGGAAAAATTACGAAATATAAACTCTATTGATTATTGGAAAAATGAAATAACAAACACCTTGAGGTAGATACAAAAGGCAACATATTGCGAACGCCGTGAGGCAGAGGCAAAAGCTACATATTGCGAACGCCCTGAGGTGGATATAAAGATTGAGCACTATAAGCGTCTGAATATAGTGCGAACTAAAGTAAAATACTCACTTAGAAAATTTTGCTATGGACAACGTCCGTCGAAGACTTGCAAACCCTCCAATGTGAGCAATCTACAAGTGACAGCAAAGGTAAGATAATGAGAGATGTTTGATACCTTTCCAAGATAAAAATGAAGTGGCAATAGAGATTGAAAGATCGAGCAGTCAGATTGTTCCCTCAAATCACCCCGAAAAAGTCTTGCACTACAACATTGTAGACCTCACAACGAGCTGCTAATTTCCTCAAGAGATATTTGACCCCTTCTAACTTCCTCAAGCAAGTTAGAAGCAGACAGATGGATGGCCACAAGCAACGACATAGCTACGGTCTCACAATGCTACCAACAGATACCACTTTTCCCATATGCGATGGGAGGTGTAACTGAGAACTACCACACCCAAAAACATCGCACCTCGACTAACACTTCGATCAACCATTGATTAGCAGTGGGATTCGAGCACACGAAGGCAAAAGTGGTACGGTGTAACACTAAGGCATCTCCCTTGGTAGAAAATTTGTACTATTTCTCCGTAATATGAGAAGAAATTACGAGACCTCAGCGAATCAACTACGTGCCTACCCATATCAGGTGGCCACACATAACAATGACTATCTCTATGCCTGGTCGGCGCAAATGTCAGAACATTCGGAGACTCCAGAGTCGGAGATTCGATTGAAAACCAAAGCATTTTTCTCAACCTTGGAAAACCCAAAATATCTTCTTCAAGCAATGACATTACAGAAGATAAGCTCTGTGAAATATAGTGCTTACAACGATTGAAAAAATACCATTATATAGACATGATGTTCACCAAGCGGGCACTTAAGCATTAACCGCCAAACATCGAATATTGTACGAAAAACTGGAAGACTACGGTTCCCAAGGAAACTGCGCAGACCACGTCAATCAATTAATGGCGTTGCACGCAACCCCGTCAATCGAGGGGAAGTAACTGATACTCAACTGTCACACATCCTACATCGTACACCTGTCACCGTGTAATCTAAGCCATACACACAACGCACCATGAAGGAAACCCTAGCCCTTCATCTGCGGGTCCGTGGGCTCAGCCTATTATTCAAACAACACTTTATCACATGTTTGGCACGAGCACTAGAGATCCTAGTCAACCCTGGCATACATATTATACCTATAGATCACCAGCTGATTTAAGGTAATTTCATCCACTCCATGCAACGAGCTAAGGGATTAGGTTTGCATGCCCCCTATCAAGCGGAACCTCTATTCAAACCAGACAAGCTTAGTCGGCCAAGACTGATGACGATGGCTTCTGGTTCATCTCGATACCTAGTCCACTTAGCGCGGGCATCGACGATTTAGGAAGTGGGAGTCTAATAACAGTTATCACGTCTGGTGACGACGACTCACCAAGGATTAATGCCCCCTTCGCGGTCAATGATCACCAAACCTAATCAAGTAAGCCTAGCTGGTAACGACTAGCAACGAAAACTTCTGATCAAAACCTAGACTTGTAGTCCCCCACTGCAAGGGTGTAGATAGTTTTGAAGGTGGAAACCCAGTCAGCCACGATCTGATTCTGACGGTTTGTCACGGGACCACTGCTTTTCAGCATGACCGGCGAACACTCCCAAATTTGAGGTTTTGTGCACTCGGGAGAATTTGGATGGTGGGAGCCTAGTCAGTCATGAACTGATTCTACGGCTTGCCACGATACCATTGTTTTTCAGCCTGGTCACCAAACTTTTATTCCCCGAATCTGTAGTTCGCTTTGCTCGGACATAAATGATTTGAAAGGTGTGAGCATAGTCAATCCTGAACTGATTCCGACGGCTTGCCACGGGATCACTGTTTTTCAGCCTGGTCGCCAAACCTTTACTTCCTGAATCAGTGGTCCGCTCTGCTCGGACATAAATGATTTGGAAGGTGAGAGCCTAGTCAGTCCCGAACTGATTTCAACTTGCCATGAGACCACCACTTTTCAACCTGGTTGTCAAATGGGAATCTAGCTGAGTCAGCGTCTTCACGCTCGAATGGACTAGCATTCTAATATTAAGCGAATGCCACTTGCGTTGATACAAATATCGTACGGCCGGTGCCTACATAAAAACTACTTAGGATGCCAACCCGAGATTACGACGCCATACTCGACACCCATGCTCGGCCATCACGACTCGCTCACAGCAGCAGCTACAGCCAACCGGTCAGACAAGCAAGGTAACTCTCAAGCAATTTACCTTGGGGACAGAGCACAACTCGGATAACTCAACCCCCAGCTAAGTTGTTCATAACATGCCCACTACCAGACATGGCTACACCGTGATGACTCCAAGTCATTCACAACACAAAGCGGTCAAGTTCTCTATCGCAGACATACTAGTCTACGTCCTATTGATTCAACTAGCCTATGCCAAAGCAAGACGACAAGGCAAAACAAAAAACATACAATTGAGACAACAAGTACAGAACGGATAAAACTATTTTCATTAATGGTCAAAGACAAAAAGAGTACAAGCACACAAAGCTCACTCCTTATCAGAAAAGGGTACGGAAATTGAAGAGTTAAGCCTATTGGAAGAAGGAAGATAAGTTGCGTCCACTCACGCCGCAGCCTGGACACCAGGGCTCAAACTGTCTTCCTCACTCGATGATATTGAGGTAACAGACAGGTCCACATACGACATCTTTTTATAACAACCGGAATTCCACTCCGGATGCTCCTCTTTTATCAGCGCCAACAACTCCATCCGTCCATGTATAACCCAGCGGAACTCACATTTGCCTTGTTCCTGGAGAAGCTCTTCATCACGGACCTTTGCATCAACAAATTCACGCTCTAGTAGCTCCAACTTTCTAATCAGTGCGTCGATCTGAGACTGCTCTGTGGCCAGACTACTCTTCATGGCACTAAGTTCATGTTGACCCAATTCGAGCTAGTCCTCGACCTTCCTCGCTTATCGAGCATATAACTCCACATCGGATTCCAACTGTTGCTTCTCAGTAGCTCAGTTGGCTTCATTCGAAACACTATATTCATCAAAAGACAGCAGTTCAGAACTCGCCTTAGTCGTAGCTTCCTGCGCAACCTCGACTTTTCAGTGGATACGGCTCAACTCCTGCCTAAGTCTGTCCATTTCAGACACCGCCTCTGTCAGATCACGCTCAAGGTCCTCCACACGAGCCCTCTGAGCCTTAGCGGCCATGATTGACCGATCTAATCGCTTATCTTTGGCCTGCTTCCAAAATCACTCAATTTCATAGAGCACATCAGAGTACAACGTCTGCATATGCGAGAAGACACACTCCAAGGTGTATACTCTCTCATGAGCCACCCAACTTTCATCCCAGCAACGGCCGCGTGGCTCAAAGAGACATACCCATCATAAGGTACTTCAAGCCCTTATCTATACACCTTCCAACAAATCATCATCGAAGTATCCATCAGCCAGCTGTGATGCCTACTTATATGTTTCCTTGAAGCATATTCTATCTCCACCTCTTGGTGCCAGACCTGAGAACTCAACTTCACCAAATCCGGTGCAAACAAGCCTATCCGTGCTCTCGAATGAATTTCCCTAATCAGGAACTATACAGGCACTGCCCTTCACGGTCGCCACCATTCTCAAGCTCTCCTCTGTGGCCTTTCCCTTGTAACCAGCAGCAGACCCTTTTTTGTGAGATAGCTAATAAGATCTGGAGGGAGAAAAGACAACGAAGTATCCAAATGACCCTCCAACACCTTTAACTAAGGCCTAGAGCGAAACAGTGAGCAATGCGGACTGCAAGAGACACAACCGGTACCACAACCACTATTAAGCGAAGCAACTATGAGGCTATCAGATTTTACCACCTCGGGCAAATCCTCACAAGAACCTTCTGCCATAGCGGCCTCACGCGAATCAGCACCAGCGGAAGCAGCCATTGCAACAATCACAAGACGGTCATTCAGAGCCTCGACCTGGGCGTCACTAAGGTTCGACCTATCTACAACTCTTGCCAATCGTAGGTAATCCTTCTCCAAGCCGAAAACATCAGTCTTCGCCTCAACAGGTCTAGCAGATTCGCACTCCCCCTTCACCGGAGCAGGTCGAGCTGAAGACAGACCGGTTCTAACGCGAGGCATTTTCCTCACGAATGAGGCAAGAGTCTCAGATGGTTCCTCCACATCCGACATAACATAAGCTTTGGACCCAGTAGTAGCCTTTCTCTTCCTAGAAGGGGCATCATCTTCCAACTTAATATGTGACTCTCGATACGGGTGGGCGACGTGCCAGTTGTCCCACAACCCACTACGAATGAAGTTGGAAACCCTTATGACATGAACGACCCTTTCTTTTCTGCAGGATGCGAAACTTCTCTATGGTATTTTGCTCATCTAAGGTAAAAGGAGTAGTGAGAAACTTTCCTGCATAAAAATGCAAGCGATGATTAATTGGCCCACTATCAAACATATCAAAGTCACAAAAAAAGGTATGAACTTATGAAGCGGCCTAAACTGTCGCTCGAGCGGACGACCCTTGCATTGAAAGTACTTCAAATTCGCAGGGGCCAAGAAGCAGTATTTCTGCCATAACTTAAAATCATCATGCAACTTAACGAAGAAATTCAGTGACTTCATCTTACAAACAACATTACTCTTTAGTCGAGGAGAGGTTAACAATTGAATCACCAGCGAGTCACGCTAACGTCAGCCTCATTAGCACTGAGTAGAATTATGACGATGATCCTATATCCATTGGGCCCCAACTAAGCCGAAGGAATTTTTAAAATGTCCTAGAACTCACAGATCATATAGAACCGAAAAATGCACTCCAGTTTCAAGCATTCCGCGGTGCAAACATATAAAATCAGTTGAATGTGATTTTGGCATCTGATCACCCGTCCGGAGATACATAGACAGTTACTCAAAAACTCCAAGTTTCATAACGAATTTCGGCGAGACCACGTTGGAAGTGTTTTGTCAAAATTGAATATGAGTGTAATTATTAAAAGCATTAGTAATGGGAACTTTCGGAGTGTCTTGTCAAAATTGTAAAGCACCCCTTTTGTACACAATATTCAAAATCTCCCATTTGTCGAGACCTTCAAACCTAACCATGTATAATACTTGCACTTAATTATGGATGTCTCCAATGTACAAGACAATCCTCAAAGCTCCACCAGCTTTTCTAAAGAGAGAGGAAACCACTTATTTTTCTCGTGATACGTATTGTTACTCATTTCGATGAATTTACACCCCCTCCCTCGCCCATTTTTTCGTCATTTAGAATTTTTGTTTAATTTCAGACTCTGAATTAAGGGCTTGTCTAACTCTCGAGGAAATGTCTACAGTTAGATTTTTCCCTTGATTAATTGCAGTAATGATAAACGTGCAGCATATGTGACTATAAAAGTTCTACTGTTCTACGATATGCAAAGATTATCATTGTGTCTAAAGCAACTTTTTCTTAATAGAATGTCTAAAAGCAACTATTATTTTTCATAGTGTCATTTGTCACTCTGTCTGGGGTGCTTAACAAGTGGTTATTATGATGGTCAAAAGCTATCAGACTGAAAATTAAGATAGCCAATCCAATTCCAAACTTTAGCACACCTGTAATGCATGTGTGATGAATCACTAATTAGTCATTAGTTGTAGTGCAGGCCATATATGCTGCAGATTTACATAAACTATCCAAAGGAAGAAAAAAAAATTTCATGAAAAATTATGAGTAAAAACATAAAGATGAAAATAAAAATGGACACAAAATCTTGATAGACTATATCTTTCAAGATAAAAATAAAAGAAGAGTCGATCTCTAGCTTTCTCGGGCATTTTAATATTATCTAAAGTTATTTGAGCTCGACTAAAAAAAGTTGAAGATTACCTACAACCAAACATTGACAAGTTTTCGCATGTTGGAATATCTAAAGTTGAAGATTCGCTGTGTCAACAAGTTCGAGTTTTTAGATAATTGACAATCTACCATGTCATCAGAGCATTGGTCCTCGAAAATTGTGGGTGTGAGTCTCGTCCAACACAATCGATGCAAGAATTTTCAGTATTTTCCTTACGCTTGCACTAAAGGGGAGTGCTGTAATATTAAATCTACTCCAATTATCCATAGGCCTAAATTGCCCATACATTTACCCATGACAGTATTGTGTGAAGTTATGTTGTAGTTGTACAATTGGTATTCACCAATGCAATCGTTGTGAGAATATTCAATATTTTCCTTGTGCTTGCGTTGAGGGATAGTGTTGGAATAATAAATCCATTCTAATTATCCATGGGCCTAAATTGCCCATATGCTTATCCTCGGTAGTATCGTGTAAAATTTATGATGTAGTTGTATGATTGTCATTCCCCAACGAGCACTACTACATAGCACTGGGGGTTAGCCTGGTGTTTTGCCTGGTGCTAACCCCCACCATCCATTTTGCTTTGAGATAAGTGCTACACCAATCTCGAGGCACAATGAACGGTGGGGGGTTAGCACCAGGCAAAACACCAGGCTAACCCCCAGTGCACTTTAGAATTTTCGTTCCCCAACATATGTTGTAGTTCCACGAATTAGATTAGTCTTCTCTAAGAGTTTGAGCTTTTTGAGAATTGACAATTTATCAGTGCACGACTATTTGTCAAATCAAATTTTTTTTTCTTGTCCAACTTTTAGTTAAAAAAAAAAATTTTACTTATCACGTAGCATATTTGGTGATAATGTCTAGTTTTGAAGTTGATAACAGGATTGAGGGGGGCTCCTGCGCACAGTGGGCAAGAACAGCTCCTGCGCGGGCCTCCCAGCCGTTGGATTAGAATCCAACGGTTCAAATCATATGAATTTGAAATTCAAATTTTATTTAAAAAAATTTCCCGCCAAAAACCTCTCTCCTCCCATATGATCTGAATCGTTGGATTCTGATCCAACGGCTGGGAGGCCCGCGCAGGAGCCCAAATGTGGAAAAAAAAAGTGCATATTTTTTGAAAATGTATACACTAAGAAAGTTTTTTTTTTTTTTCCTGAATAGACTCAGAAACCTTAATAAGAAGTGGGGCACTCTAAACAAGGAGTTTGTTTATAGTTTTGTTCAAAAGTTGAAGTTCTAACTAGAGCAAGTACCATAGAGGGTGCTGATCATTTAGCACTGAGTGTTTAATGAAAATTCATTTTAATAATAAGCTTACAATACATTTGTAATGACTACTGTATTATCCCTCTTTTCCACCGATTATCCCCTCTTCACTATCTCATCTCTATCACGCAAGTAGTACCACCACCTTCCACCCACCTCCTTCTCATCTTCTTCTTTCTTTATTTTGAGATGGTGAAATATTGAGGGATATAGAGTGGTTTCTTGTTGTGGTAGAAAAGGATCTCTTTGGTGTTTGAAGGAAATAAAATAAGGGAATGGAAGTTAATGTTAGTGATGTGTGGTAGTCGTGGTGGGCAAAATTGTCAAAAACTTCAAGTCATGACAAAAAACAAACACTGTTTAATTTTCTAGCTCCTAATCAGTCATTCATTCAGAAGCAAAACAAACAGTTCATTCAAAACTTCTAACTCCAGTTAGAACTTAGTTTCTAAGCACTTAATAAAACAAAAACTCCCTAAATATTGAGCAAGTAGAGACAAATATAAGAGAAGAAAAACGTTATTAAAAATATATATGAAAACAAAAACAAATTGTTTAGACGTGAAATAAAATAGAAAAGTAGGTTTACATTTCAAAAATATATACCAGTGTAAACATCTGCAAGCAGGTGGCAAATTGGCATAAACCACTACAAACTATTAACAATTTAAATTGAAAATGTGTAACTACCCCAACTATATTAAGCTATCTTTACTAATTAGTTGTGTTTATGGACCCATAAATTCTCAATTCTAGAAAGCCAAGGGTATCAGACATTTTTTTGTTAGGATTTGGGCTCTTTACACTTCTACCATTTCTATAATTGATATTTGAGGTTGTACTTTAAAGATAATGGATAAAAATATACAAGAACCCAACCCTAACAAAAAAAAATGGTTGATAGCCCTGACTGCCTAGACTTACTCCCTAGATTTTTTTTTTTTTTTTTTTTTGCGACAATTGATCACTAATTGCACATGTCACTGCTGCATTCTAAATTTCATGTTGTTATCTTATAAACAATTATTGTAAACAACTCATAGGTGCACAAGTTTATAAATAGAGCACTACTACGGTGCACTGGTCCGGGTCCAGGCACCGTAGAATCAGGGTTATAAATATAACTGGGTTAGCCAAGTCTCCTCCAATGCCCAAAAGGGACACATACGTCTCTAGACTCTCTACCATCATAAAAAGGCTAGGCATTATGAATGGTGAAGTGGTACCTCACCGTCAATGAAATGACCAAAATATCCTTTGTTATTAAGTTAGCCTATATTTAATAAAGGGAAATTCTAAATGACGGGGAAAGGAGCGAGGAAACGGGCGAGGGAGGGGGGTGAAGTCATTCGTCCCCCTCGAGATGCGTGAAAATGCATATCTCAAGGCTTTTCACGCATCTCGAGGGCTGAACGACTGCACGCCGCCCCTTTCCTCGCTGTGTAGACAAACCCTTTAATAAATGTAATGACAAGAGGTAAAATGGTGCAGAAATTCTAAATGGCGAGGAAACCAGCGAGGGAGGGGGGTGCAACCCTCCATCCCCCTCGGGATGCATGCTTTCCATCCCCCTTCGCACATCCCAAGGGGGATGTAGGGTTGCACCCCCTCCCTCGCTGGTTTCCTCGCCATTTAGACGGGTTCAAAATGGTGATGTCAATAGAATAATTAAATATTGAAAACCAACAAAGCTATTTAGCCAAGCCATTTAAGCCATACAATTAATTTGCCGAGCCACTTAAATCAAAATCCTGCTTTTTTATTTGTATTGGCTCAATTAATTTATACTTTTGTTAATATGCTTATATATATATATATATCTATCTAACATTTCAGATGGGTTTATTTACTGTTCATTAACAGTGATTTTAGTGTGTTTGTCCTATGTGGCTCAATTAATTTATACTTTTGCTAATATGCTTATATATATATATATATAATTCAAAACAAATTTGTATATTGAATTTCATCCGAATGCACCATAAACTTTTTCATTAACCTAATTTTATTTCTCATTCAATTATGGCTTACGCTTGCGTGCGTTTGATGACTTGCTTATTTTAATAAACTTGAAAGGTAAGTACTAAACTATAATTGTTGTGCCTTACTAAGATAACAAAGAGTCAAAGAATGCACAAGTAACCAGATCACCTTATCTCTTTGTTTTGCAGTGTTTTGCCTTGTATTTCAACTTTTTTAAACTACAAGTAGAGTTTCTCTCATGTTAACAAAGCATTTTTTAGGGGTTAACTAGAGGTTACCCCACCTCCCCAATTATTTTGTGTTTAGCCCTATCCACCTAAATGGGCATAAAATACTATATATTTGAATACGATTTTTCGTAGTTCCTAAAATATCCTTTTTGCTAAACGACAACAAAATCGGCAAAACCTCAATTTCACATAATCCTCGAGATTGGTTACATATGAACCGTTGTCGTTTTGGAGTAAGTCGTGAACGATGTGGATTTGATAACCATTGTTGCATCTGGTCTATAAATGGGAATGAAAAATAGGGTTCCTTCTGCCAGAAATTGAACTAGTTATTAGCTAAAAACCCTTGGTTCCTCAAATTGAAAGCTCTTGCCTATTAGGGAGGGTTTGCGGTAGGTGGTTGATTTGAAATCATAGCCAATTGGTTTTCAAGGAAACCCAAAAAAATTTATTTTGAATTTGTTCTCTTCATGTATGGTATTTTGGTTAGGTTATTGTTATGTGGGTATGTTATTTAGGTTGTTCATTTGTTATTTTTTGGGTTTTTTACAAAGAAAATGGTGATTTGTGCAAGGTTTTTTTGGTTAGAGTTGCTTCAACTTTTGGGGGGGGGGGGGGGGGGGGGGGGTGTGGATTACTTCCAAGGTCGAGGGTTCATTGGATCTATGTCATATTGAGGTTATACTTGAAATATGAGAAATTGAAAGCGGGTGAAAAGAAAACGTGTAAGTGAATGTTAAAAGAATTTGAAAGAGTATAAAAGATATTAAATATAGAAAATTGTCTAGGATCGTTATATTTTATGTTTGAATAAATCTCAGCTGTCTTTTATCTTCAACTTAAAACATCATTCTGATTTGTAATATAGAATATAAAACATGTAGAATGCCAAAGTAAATGAAAAGATTGCGAAAAAAGTTGGTGAAATGCACAAGTGGCAGAGAGAGGAAATATTGTGTTTTTTTTTTCAAAAGAAAATTATCATAACTATCTACATAGTTGACGAATTTTTGTAAACTTAGTATCGTTGAAATGCATTTTTCAAAGATCTTTCCAATAAAATCATTAATCAATACAAGTGCTAATTTTAAATATATATATATATATAAAATTCTAATGTATTTCACGTCGTCAGTATTTTTTAATATTAAATTATAAAAAATTGAGATGGGCATCTTAATGCACATTTTAACAATTCATGTTTTAGCGAATTCAAAGTTTGAGAGAGAGTTCACTCTCGACGTTTGAATTTTTTCCCAACTGATTCAAATTTTGAGTGAGTCTAATCCTAAAGTATATTATATATTTTTACCTTATAATACGTTTTGCACTTCAAAATTGATTGAAGGAAAAAATGGGGATGGTGGCGGGGCTATTGAGGTCGTGATATTTAGCAAAAAAATTATGTACTTTGTGAGAGTGCCAACGACATGGATATTATCCTAGTCTATCTTACAAATCAGAATGGTATTTGGGGTTGGAGATAAAAGACAGTTGGGATTGAAAGTTGCAGAAAATGCTGATGGTGGAGATTCACTGTCAACAATGACATGTTTATAAATAAGTTGCAAGTAGAAGGGTAAAAAAAATGAACAAAAAAGTGAAAAAAATTGTTAAATGCATATGCGGCGGAGGGAGAAAATTTGTGTTTCTTAAATGAAAATCATCATAATTATCTATTTAGTTCTCAGCTTTTTGTAAACTTGGTATGGTTGAAATGCATTTTTTGAACACCTTTTCAATGAAACCAATCGTTAATACAAACATTTAAAGTTTTAAATATGCATTTTTCATAAAAAATAATTGGAAACTCAAAGTTTTGGGAGGATTAATTGTGGCGGTTTTTAAATGTGCTTTTTTTTTATAATTGTTTAAAATTTTAACCCAATTTGACCTATTGCCATGACCCACATTATATTGTGCCAATGGCACAGACAATACACTAGTCTATACTAGTGTTTTATTATCATTGCTGATTGTAAAAAACTAAGGATTTGAGATAAAATATTGCTAGGATTGAAAGTTGATAAATGTGTTGAGGGTTGAAATCCATTTCCTATCATACCATGTTTGTAAATATAAACATATACAGAAATGGCAAAAAAAAATGAAAATTTTGTGAAAAAGTTGATGGAATGCACGTGTGACGGAGAGAGAAAGTATAGTGTTTTTTTTATCAAAATGAAAATTGTCAACACTATCTACATAGTTGTCCGATTTTTGTAAACATGGTATCGTTGAAATGCATTTTGAAGATATTTCCAACAAAACCAATATTCAATACAAGCGCTAAATTTTTTATATTTATTTATTAAAAAACGTATAATGCATTTCACGCCGTAGTATTTTTTCAGAGGAATAAAGAGGTCTTCTGAAGACATATTCAGACAATATTATATCAGGAAAAAAAATTGAGATGGGCATCTTCATGCACATTTGAACAACCCTAAATTTCATGTTTTGACGAATTCAAAGTTTGAAAGAGAACTCACTCTCGACGTTTGAATTTTTTTTAATTGATTCAAATTTTGAGTAAGTCTAATCTTAAAGTTTATGGCTTGCACTTCAAAATTGATCAAAGGAAAAAAAAAAAAAAAAAAGGATGGTAGCGGGACTGTTCAGGTTATGATATTTAGCAAAAATAAATAAAATTATGTACTTTACGGTAGCGCCAATGGCATGAGTATTATACTAGTAGCAGTACATTCTATGAACACCCCATCAATAGAGTTTTTTTTCTTTTGAAGTTGGTGGTTCTGAACCCACTCAAGAATGATTTTCAACAATTGTTTCATCGCTTCTTTTCCACCACCAAGTATCTTCGCAACAAACTTTATGGTAGATCTTTTAAGTTTAATACTTCTCAAGTCATCAACAGAGATGGATTCTTGTTTGATTTAACCATTCAAAGAACACCATGGCTAGATCCTCTAAGGGCACCCCTTGATCATCATCATCATCATCATCATCATATACTACTCCCTCACCACCACCTTGTACTACTATCTTATGTTTATGTATCTTCGAAAATTTTACATTTTTTATTTACACACTATTAATTTTCTTAAAATCAAATGATTGAAATCACTTAGAAAATCAAAATCAAAATCGTTGCCTACACCACAATTAAATTGATTACGAGGCAACATCACCAAAGTGAGGTTTCCCTCCTTTATTTTGTCTTTTAGTGTCATGGATAGTTTGCCATTAACAAAGATCATTCTACGGTATTATACCAGTTAGGGGGTAAGTCTAAATACCGAATAATTGTGAGGTATATCAGGTTTGAATCAATAATTGAAAGGTATGTCTAATTAACCACCTTTTTTTTGTAAATGATATTTCATAACAAAAAAACTAAAACATATTACATTGACATTGTCCTGCGGTCGAAGCCAACACATGCGCTTCACTGTTAAGTTGTGGGGAATATAATTACAAGTCCATTTATAAAGATTAGAAAGAAGTGACTCGATACTGTAAACAATAGGTCGCCACATCCATCTAAATTTTGTCTGTTGGTCTCCTCAGTCTGTGTGCAAAATGGAGTGTAAAACACCCGAGTCACCTAGAATCAACCCAGTTGGCCAATCCTTGGCATGTACTAGCAAAAGAGCAGCTTTCGCAGCAAAACATTCGGCTATAGTACTGTCAAATACATGGCCAGGGATTGTATCTGATAGTCTGGCAGACACCCTACCAAAAAATTCACTGCAAAGACTCCAAAAGCTCTCTGCTGTGAGGAGACGAAAAAATAGGCATCATAAGTCACCAAAATCATCTAAGAGGTAAGTGAAGTGGGAACATCTCTAAGATTCCTAGACAGTGAGTTAAGCTTATGTGATCTAGCTAGCATAAGTTGTTGATGGATTGTGTGCATTCTGGAAGTTTGTGGGTTAGACCTAGAATCAGAAGGAGATCCAGGGTCATGGGTGTGGTGGGCCAGATGAGGATGGTTATCTATTTTGGCTATTTCTAGATGATTATGTAAGGATCAGGGGTTTATTTGCTCCGTGTTAGGATTAAGAGGGGGTTTGGAGCCACTGTTTTTTCCATGCCGACCAAGTGCAGTTTGTAGACTATATGAATTGGTGGATGGAGAGTTTGCTTTTATGGAATATCACATTATTGTGAGTCTTCCATATAGCTTGAATCATAACTGTGAATAGAGCGCATCTCCTCACGGAGGACAGGGTGTGTTGTGGCCGAGTCCTAGAGAAAATTGAGGAAACCATGTGTGGTTTGGTGATGGATATTGGCGGTGGTCCAGTTGATAGGTAAAGGGGAGAGCATCCAAAGTCTGTGTGTCATTCGACATAAAAGAAGAAATGCAGCTCATCCTGTTTCTGGTTATGAAAGAAAACGCAACAATTCTCAATGGGCATATGGGTGCGAACAAGATTAGACATAGTGGGCAAGATATTTTGGGAGACTTTCCAAAGAAGAACAACATTTGTTGGGCCTTTGATTCTCCACAATTTTCTAAGAATTTTCAGTTTAAGCTGCCCGTTAGTCTGGGTGGAGGTGGAGGATTCCAGATCATCAGAGACAAAAGCTTTGGCAACACTTTTAACTGAAAAAAATCCCTCTTTTATCGAACTTCCAAATAGTGTGTCCCAATCAACAGAGGGTCGAATGACAATATTCAGGATGTCTCTGGCAACTAGGGGTGGGCAAAAATCGATTTAAATTCGTTAGCCAATCGAGCCGATTTTCCAATTCGGTTCGGTAACTGAACCGAAATATGAGTAGAAAGAAAATAATTTAAACCGAACCGAACTGGTTATAAACGGTTCAAAATCGGTCTACGATTTTGAACTGGACGAATAATAACCTAACCGACCTAAATGAATAACAGGTAGGTGTCAATACCTTATTAGTGCAACAAAAACACTGCAGTGTACCTTATTGCACTGAATCACCCATTCTCTCTCGGTTTCCAATTTTGGGCTAAAATTTGGGTTTGTAAAAAAATTGGGTCTATAAAAAAATTGGGCATGTTTTAATGAAAGCTTTTCAATTGCTTGAGCCTGAAATTTCGGCCCAACTGAATTGGACCGATCCGAAATTCGATTCAACCGATTTCATTGATTTACAAATACACAATTTGATTTCGGTTTTAGTTTTGGGCAAACTGAATGAAATCGGTTCGGGGCTCAAAACTGAGCTGGCATTGCCCACCCCTACTGGCAACGAGTTGTAGGAATAAGGAAGAGACAAGTTCAACGTTCCAAGAAGAACGTTGTTCATGATTATGCTAGAGGTCCCGGACTTTAAGAAGGGAGGTGGAAAGACGAGGCAACAAATTGCAGTTTGTGGAATAAAGTTTGGTTTCACCAATAATCATTTCATAAGTGAATCTCATTACCCAAATGAATTTGCCAGATGGGGCCATTTACATTTGATTAGTTGGAAACCGAAAGTTAAATAGCCAAGAGGCAATTTAGAGGGGTATTCTGGGTATAATTATATTTTTTCGATCTTTCAATCTTGGCCGTCCCGAGCTTCTTGGAACCACTCTCAGCTGTTGATCGTAGTGGCGGCTCAGGCTTAGCGAACCCTAGATTTCCACACCGTTTGGCTGACGGAGAGAGGCCGCCTTTGCGCCGCCTAGAGGTGCTACGCCGCTACACTACAACCGCTTCTCGTTTGTTGCTGCTTGCTCTGCCTTGACGTGCTGTTCTGCCAATCTTCAAAGCCGCCCCAAACACTTTGATTTGTTGCATTGCTTTGTTGCATCGTTTTGTCGCATCGATGTGTTGCATTGCTTGGCGAATTCTGGCCTGCTGCTTGGTCTGTTTTTGCTTGGCTTTTGATTGGTTTTGCTTGGCCATTGCTTGGTTTTTGCTTGGCCATTACTTGGCTTATTGCATTATTCCTGATGCATTACTTTTTCTAAAGTGCCGGTGAGATTCTTTGCGACATGATGGCTCCCTTAGTCGTTAACACTTCCTTTCCCCCAGTGAGGGGCAAGGAACCCCCGGAAGAGGCTCCAAAACTCTCTTTCGCCCAAATAATTGGAAAAATTCTTGTGGATGATGTTAAGGAGTCACATGTGGAGGGAAAAAGATTCCGCAAAGAAGGAGAGCCAACCACTGGGCTTACGACTTCTGATGAATCTCGTGGAGAGGCTTTCATGGAACAACACGTGATAGTTTTAAAGTTCTCTAGTTACCGGCCAACATTGGACGATATACGAGATTCTATTCATCGAACTTGGGGGATATTAGGTGACTTTTCTCTAGGTCTTCTTGATCAACGACACGTTCTCGTCTGGCTTCAGTCTAAAGTGGAAACAAAGAAAGTATTGTCAAGGGACTATTTCTTGATCCGAGGAGTGTGTTTCAAAGCCTTTTGCTGGCATGATGGTTTCAGTCTGAAAGCATATCCAGTCTCGATTCCACTGTGGGTAGAGTTGCCTAACCTGCCTTTGCATTTATTTCATCCTCCTCTTTTAAAAGCTATTGTGAATTCTTTTGGTGGTTTCTTATGTATGGATGACCATACCCGTTGTTTATCACGTCCGAGTTCTGCCCATGTTTGCGTGGAGATGACGTTGGCAGAAAAGTTACCGAATAGGATTTGGATTGATAGGTCTAATAATAGGGGTTTCTGGCAGCAAATTGAATACCCGGGGTTTCAAATACTGTGACCATTGTTCTTTGCTAGGACATAATGAAGAATTTTGCAGGAAAAAGCTAGGTTTCAAGGGACATGTGAAAACATCCCACGGTGGACAAGAAGCGAAACATGAGAACCATAAGGTGGAGACTAAGGTTATTAAGCAACAGTATGTTTCAGTAGCTCTTAAAAACAAAGGTGCAAAATCTGATGTGGGCACGAGAAGTGCTAAAAATGATAAAGGAGAGGAGTTCAAGGAGGCCATGAGTAAGGCGAACTTATTGAACAACGAACCGGTAAAGGTGGAGATGTCAAACAAATTTGAGACCCCTTACAACAAATATCGAGGAAGATGAGGATGCTTCAGCGGAGCAACTGGTGGGTATGAACATGGCTCATGACCATGCCATGGCTAGGCAAGAATCCACTGAGGAATGTCTTCTGGAAGCGGGGTATACATTTTCGGAGATTACAAATGTTATTGGCAATCAGGCGTAGCCATCTCAACAACAGGATGATGTCAATTCAGGGGCGAAGAGTGTTTGTTTCGACGACACGACTAAAAACATTAAAATTCAACATAATCATGCGGCAGCGTCGTAAGGTGTGACGAGTGACTCAAACGGCGAGGGTCAAGTTGGGCGTGCTGATTCAGGATTGTCCCAGCCAAATCTAGTTTTGTCCCAGCCTGTGCCCTGCATCAAAGCAGGGGAAGTCGTCTCATCCCAGTTTGGGCCCTGCATCAAAATAGGGGAAGTTTCGCCCCAGCCAGATCACTGTCCCAAAACAGGGGACGTGTTACCCCAGGCAGCACTTGATTCTCTCGGAGAATTCTCTCCCGTAATTGGCATGGTTTCTCCTCGATCAGATTCTATTATGCAGCAGACCAGGCCGACTGTATTTACACATGAAGCAGGGGCTGGAACGACGAAATCGACAGTGCTGGAACAGTTGACAACAGAACATGCTAGGTGACCACAACCTGCGGCCATTGGACACTTGTTAGTACCCGTGGCAGCCGGGAATGAGCAGGAAGGGCGGGTCTTCAGACAACCTCATCATATTGAACCCGGTGATGTTGGAATTCAGTCGGCACAATTGGTTTCAGTTACTCATCTGGGGGGGCACCTCGGTGCTACTAGCACAGAGCTAGGGGATGCTATGCAGGGTCAGCAAGTGCAGGATCCCTTGGATGATGAGTTTCAGTCTTTGCTCAGGTTAAAGAGACATTTTGACAAATACGCAATCAAAACTTCCTCGGATTATAAAAGAATCGGAGACAACTTTAATGATGCTATATCTTTGTTCAAAGAAAATAGGCTACTTCGACAGCCGAAATTGAATAGCGATACACTCGAAAGTACTAGTGAGGATAGTGATGCAGTCAACTCAGAATCTAAGCTTGGTCCACAGGCAGCGAACAGTGATTTGGATTTAGAGGCTATGTCAGATGAAAAGATGAATAAGAGGTGCCACACCAAAGATACTAGCTTTTGTTCCCGAAAATCCAATAGAACTAGGAAACAAAACAAAAGGTACAAAGATTGAGTTTGGTTTTTTTTTTTTTTTTTGTCTAGGCTTGCAGTGGTGAATCCTATCTTTTGTAAGAATTTGTATCGGCTTTTTAGTTAACCCTATAGGGTCAGTCATGTAGCCTTCGGGCGTGGTTGTTTAAATGAATAAAATGGGTCAACATCCCAATTTGATAAAAAAAAAAAGGGACGCAAGGTTTCCACGCCAGGCAAAGGAGGTAACTGGGGGGGGGGGGGGGGGGGGGGGGGGGAATCCGAAAAACACTTTTGTTATGAAAGTAAATAATTTTGAGTTGCACATTGCAGAAACTGAGAGGGTTGGTCATAAGTCATAGCATGCTACAAATGTTTAGCTTTTAAGACTAGCTTCTTGTTAGGAAACCCCATTATGTACAATTGTTAACTCATTTTCAAATGGGGGCCGTAAAAAATTATTCATGGAAAGTATTATAAAGTAATGCAGATGTTCTTTTCTCCACAACTTTCTACATCATCTGCTTTTCACCTATCGCAAGGACCTACCAAATGTGTAAATCTGATGGTTATAACTATTGACAACATAATGCCACTCTGCAAATAGGCCCTCCAACATGTAAAAATCCAATGAGAAGAAACAAAATTTCATTAAATTTGAAATGGTACTTTAGTACTAATGTTTTTAAAGTCGTTTGGCACTTTAAAGAGCGTTAGAATCTAAATGCCTAAAAGTTAAAAACTGTATAGGTAAGTTAGCAAGAAAAGGGAGTGTCGACACACTTATAAATGTGGGATCCTAGCTCATATATAAACCCTTTGATGTGAGTGCATTTGGAGTGTATCTCCGTGTTTAACATTGCTATATTAATTATCTAGATATAGTCAATAAAGAGTTGGTTTTAAAACTTAAAGAGTTTACACATTATGTCCATCTCAATGGTGCGCAATGGCCATAAGTTTATAAAGAAGTCACTTCTAGCTAGCTTCAAGATATAGATAGTTACATGCGCAGTTCATCTTGTCATCAATGTAGTAAAATTGTTTTTAAGTAATGTACATTGTCGGATTTATGTAATAAGTTGTTGAGAGTCCTAAGCTATTGACAGATTGAGAAGAGCTCAAAAACACACATCAAAATGGACTTTGACCTGCTAAATTGTTATATTTTATTTTTGACTCGTAGTTTATGGAAATGGAATCTCCTCCAGAGTCCAGATCAACCAACCCATAATGCAGAGCAGAGGATCCGAAAAAAACAAAAACTTTGGTTGGTGAAGTCCAGTATTTAAAGAAAAATTTTGATTTAGATCGGAAATTCCTTGTATGATCTCTTACCTAGAATGGCTTCCTCCTCGTCAACTTATTACTTACTGTATTTGAAAAATGAAAGAGATGACTCTGTTCAGTCCAAACGACACACACCCCAACCAACGCACCACGTCACGTGTTGATGTTGTTGGAATATATTTTTTCTTTTTGAAAAAGGCGCCGCCCCAATGCGGCTCTCTGCTCTCACCTCACTGCTGTTTTGAGTGCTCAAACTCTCCTCTTACCTTTGTCTTCTCTTCTCTTTCTTTATTATCTGCTCCATCCACCTGCTTCATTTTGTTCTCTCTTTCATTTCGTTCTTCAATGAATGAAGCAAAACCACATTTTTTTGCTTTGCTTGAGCTCAAATCTTAAAACCCCATCTTCTCAGTCCCTGTTTAGCGAAAAAGGTTTTTGATGGATTCATCTGCCAACCCTTTCTTCAGGGTGGAAAGAGAAACAGAAAGAGAAAGAGAACCCAATATTGAAAAAACCAGAGCAACCCCTCACACCTACACTAACAATGGTGGTGGAGGAGGAGCCGCTGCTGAAGTTGTAGTTCAAATTTCAGGATGTGAAGAAACTTCAAATAAGAGAAAAGATTTGAATGTGGAGCTCACAGAGCTCGACAACCCCAAACTAAAAGTCCAAACCTCATCTTGTTCGTCTCCAGAGATTATCAAGTTCAGTAGTCCAAGCCCCAACAGACCACCCAAGATCCCCACAACCGAAACCCTAGTTAGAAGAGTTTCCCTTGCAAGAACAAGTACAATTTCAAAGCCCAAATCAAGATTTGTAGAACCCTCTGTCCCCTACTCTTCGGCCGGTTCGGTGGAAGAGAACAATAAGTTGCATCAACTGATGCAGGAGGGAGCTGCAAATTCGCCTACAAAATCACCCCACACTTCCTCCAGCTTCAAGGTCCCTGTCACCCCAAGAACCCCTTTTTTGTCATCCCCGGGGGGTGAGGAAGAGGAAGAGGAGATTCAAAAGAGTGATAATGTTCATCGTGTTATTGAGAAATCGCGGAAACGAATGAGGCTGTTGGCTATGATTGAGTGGAGTGCATTGGTGCTGATATTGGGGTTTTTGGTGGCTAGTTTAACTGTGCATCATTTGGACCATGCCATGATTTGGGGATTGGAGATTTGGAAATGGAGTGTGTTGGTTTTTGTTATCGTTTGCGGTCGATTGATTACGGACTGGTTCATCCATATCCTTGTGTTCTTGATTGAGAGAAACTTTTTGTTGAAGACCAAGGTATTGTACTTCGTCTACGGGTTGAAGAACAGTGTGCAGGTGTTCATTTGGTTGGGTTTGGTTCTTCTATCATGGGCTTTATTGATCAATAGGGGCGTTAAGAGGTCGCGAAAAGCTACTAAGGTCTTAAATTATGTGTCGAGAGTTCTGGCTTCGTTTTTGATTGCAGCAGTCATATGGTTGGTTAAGACTTTGTTGATGAAGCTATTAGCTGCTTCTTTTCATGTTAATACGTTTTTTGAGAGGATTCAAGAATCGGTATTCCACCAGTACGTTCTTCAAACTCTTTCGGGGCCTCCGTTGATGGAATTGGCGCAGTCAATTGGGGGATCAAAGAGTGTGGCCCAAGTGAGTTTTAGGAGTACCGGAGGAAAAGGGCAAGGAGGCAAAGAACCAGAGAAATTTGATGTCGATCAACTAAGTAAAATGAAGCAAGATAAGGTTTCGGCTTGGACCATGAGAAAGTTGGTTGATATGGTAAGAACTCAAGGGTTGTCCACCATCTCTAACACAATCGATCAGATCGATAGTGAGCGTGAACAAAGGGAGAAAGAGATCACTAGTGAGTGGGAAGCAAAGACTGCTGCTAATATTATTTTCAGAAATGTGGCCACACATAGCAAGTAAGTGCATTTGGTTTATCTAAATTATTTATATCAGAGTGCAATTTCTTTTGAATTCTTCACTAATTCTAACTTTGTGCAATAGGTACATTAGTGAGGATGACTTGTTGAGATTCTTGAACAAGGATGAGGTTGCTAATGTGCTCCCGTTATTTGAAGGAGCTGTGGAGACTAGAAAAATAAAAAAGTCTGCTTTGAAGAATTGGGTGGTAAGGAATCTATTTTCTTACATTCAGTCTCAACTTAAAATGTATTTTTTTCTGATATAATCATTTTGATCTTCCACTTCGTTTTTTTATTTTATTTTAGTAATTCTTTTAAGTATACGAGTGTTAAATAGATTGTTGGTACATTAAGTTCGTAAAATTCTTTTAATCAGATGGAAACACAGCCTTAAAAATCTCATGTATTGATTTTCTCAATATGACCATCATATTTGATAAAACAAAAACTCAGAATTATTATGACTGTGCCATTAAAAGAGAATACATTTGTCATATCTACTACTATATAATGAACATTCACTCCTGCAACAGTGTCATCACCAAAATTTGAAATGTTGAAACTACCATCGCCTAAATTACCAATTCGAGTGTTCTAAAAAATTGCTAGATCGCGCGAGCATGGGACTAGCGTCCAAAAGCCTAAGCAGAGCCTAAGCAGGGGGCTGGACGGTTTTTTTTTTTGTATTATAATTTATGAAAGTTAATTATAATAATATATAAATTAATTTCAACTCAATGCCAAGATACATATGCAAAATGTATAACAAAATAGTCTTAATTTTTATTTTTTTCGAACTGGAATTAAAAAATAAAAAAATTATTTCAAAAACCCTCCTAGCCTGACTGGGTGGATCCCAGCTGCCTAGCGTCTAGGCCAATTTTTAGAACACTACCCAATTTCCAATTGTCCTCTCTCCCCTCTCTTATCCCGGTCTCTCCTCCCTCACAACTTCAATGCCATCCACCCCATCTCCTTTTGTGTTCTTCTTCACAATCCTTTTCTCCATCACTCACGACGAGCACCAACCATCTCGCCTCTCTCTTCTTCAATCTTATCACAATTTCGACTTCCCATCTCGCCATCAGACAATATCTTTGCTTCTTTCTCGGCACCGTCTCGCCAAACCACCACAGACCAATTAACCCCTTTGTGGGTTTTGAGAGATGAGGTACAAAAATGTGGTCTCTGAGTGGTTTTGTTGTTGATGATGTTGGGCAATGCAGTGGCGGTTAAGTTGAGGATGAGTGTATTGGGTAGTAGCTCGAAATAGGAAATCAAAATATTGCTATCAAAGATCTTGACTACCCCACATATTTTCATAATTATAATCCTACTATCCTTTTTTTTTAGCTATAACAAAGTACGAATATGCGTCTCTATCGTAATAATCACAAGGGGTAGGACGTACCTCTATAAGTTGTGGATGAAATGATGAATGGTAATTTGGTCATAAAAATATTGGATTCTATTGATAGACCGTCGTCATCATCATCAAAGCCCATTCCCGATATTTTCGGGGTCGGCTACATGGATTTTGGTTCTCCAAGCAATGCGGTCTTCCCACATATCCTTGCCTAATTCAAGCTCAATGATATCTTCATTCACCACCTTCATTCAAGTTTTCAACGGTCGTCCCCTCCGTCTACACCCTCCATTAACTTGTCAATCTAGACATTTTTCAATTGGCGCCGTGCTTGGTCTCCTTCGCACATTACCAAACCAAGTTAAATGTCTTTCTCTAATTTTGTTCTCTATGGGCGCTACACCTAAGTATCTCCTAATTTTCCAATTCTATTGATAGACCCTAACAATAAATTGTTCGTTTGTATGATTATTATTGATGTGGATGATTATATTGTTTTAGGGTTCACATTTATTTCTCTCTGTCCTCATTCTTCTTTTAGGGGGTAATAGTTACCCACAAATGTACTCTTCATATGATCCTGAAAATTTTGTTCTAGATTCAAAACCATTCTTGAATTAAGGAGGATTGACCATAAAATTTGACAACAATGATCAATAATCACAATTATCAAGTTGACATGCATTTCATATGATCCGAATCAAGTTTGAGTGTTGGTTCTGATGAACTTTGAAGTACTACAAAGTAATAGATAGACCATAATGCACCATTTTTTTATTAAATTTTGTTTTTGTAATACTCAAATTATATTTTTTTTAATACTAGCAAAGGCGCGTGTAATTTTTTAATTAATGTCCCAAAATTATTATAATATTTTGTTAGCCAGCTTAAATTTTAGCCAATCTTCCAAAGTTATAATTTGTCGAGGATGCATAGATACGGACACGCGCGTTGTGTTGGAAACTGACACGATACACCGACTCGGCAATTTCTAAAAAATTAGGACTCGGGGACATATCGACACGTCATACTATTTTTTTAATAAGTTATATAAATATAAATAATAATCTAATAAAGTGCCTTCCTAGAGTTATCTTGAAGAATATGACACTGTTGCAAGAAAAAATTAAAGTAGAGAAAAAAGATATTAGAAAAGTAGTGGAGAGAAGAAACAAATGAGAGAAAAATAAGAAGCAAAGATTAAGAAGAAGCATAGACTACCTCTATACTTTAGTGGTTTTTTGCTCCATTTGTCTTAAATCACAATTGAAATAGTCATTCACTTTAGATGGATTAACAATTATTATATTACGTGGTTATTTGCAAACATCTAAAAGTAAAATATAAAACAAAGTTGGTTTTTGAGTCTTGACTGTGTCCTGACCAAGTTCCGAGTGTATCGGAGGCGTGTCAGACACGTTGACCACATTGACCATGTGTCTGACACCTGCCGACACGACCAAATGTTTGATGCGTGTCGGAGGCATGTCGAGCGAGTGTCGTGTGTCGGATACGTATCGGACATGAATACGGCAAGTTTTCAAAGAATCTGTGCTTCCTTGTAATTTGTACTTAGTAAATTTATAAATAAAATTAATACTGAATATACGCGCACGTAGAGCGCGTCTACCTTCTAGTTGAATGAAAACAATTTTGGATTTTACTTTTCTGACTAAAGTATTTGTTGAGGAATTAGGTGTAAATCGTTTGAAAATGTGTCACGTCCCGTTCAAATAGCTCAAGAGTGTCTCATGACACTGGTACTGTGAACTTTCGAAGTTTCCTAGCTGATTGATATAGAAGGGCATTAAGATCTCTCAATGGGCTTAATACGAAAATCAATTTATAGCATAACTCCATCAAGGACTTAAAAAAAAATAGGATTAATAGGACCATTTCTTATTTTTTTTAACATTGTTCAATTGAGCTGTAATCCGTGAAAAGTACATATGGCAAACCTGTCACTTCAAGGTTGATCCAGTGCTAAGCCTTGCAACATTGACAATATGCCAATCTGATCAATTTCACCCATGCCAGTGGCATTTGTACCTTGGTTGGTATGTAAGCCCAACAAACTATTAACCATGAAGTTCTTAACAACATTAGACAGGCTGGGTCACTATGACAATGTATCGCCACAATCTCGCCCCTGGTTTTGCTCGAGGATTATTCTCCAGATTCAGTTTTCCCAACATGGAAAGTGCGTGTAAGGGCTTACAACATTGGGAATGGTATGGTTGAAGAAAGTGAAATTGAAACCACTAATTGCACTCTTGCACCGATTTTCAATTCATTGTGTCTCTCTTGGTGTTTTAAGTAACTACTTGGATGTCTATCCTCGCAGGCCTCTATTTGTTTTCGGAGTCTGATTTTGTTGAGTTACCAATTAAATGGACCATTTAACGACATTTTTTTTAGACACTATAAGCCCTTATTTAATAGGCTGCATGTATTTTCATGACTTTTAACACATTTTCATATTATGTTGTGCAGGTAAAGGTTTATCTTGATCGTAAATCACTGGCACATTCCTTGAATGACACAAAAACGGCTGTAAAGCAGTTGAACAATATCGTTACAGCCATTGTCACTGTTGTGATTATCATTGTGTGGTTTCTTGTGATGGGCTTTGCAACAATTAAAGTTTTTCTTTTCATCTCATCTCAGATGTTAGTGGTTGCCTTCATGTTTGGAAATACTGTCAAGACTATGTTTGAATCCATTATATTTGTGTTTGTGATGCACCCATTTGATGTTGGTGACCGTTGTGTCATTGATGGAGTCCAGGTAATTCCCTACCAAGATCACTCTTGCTGTTATATATTAAAATTATTTGGCTAATCTATAATAAATTTTGACCTTGCAGATGATTGTTGAAGAAATGAACATCTTGACAACAGTTTTTCTAAGATACGACAATGAGAAGATTTATTATCCAAACTCAGTGTTGTCCAAAAAACCCATCAGTAACTTCTACAGAAGCCCAGATATGGGGGATTCTGTAGATTTCTCTATTGATGTTTCAACTCCATTTGACACTATTACATCGCTAAAGAACAGAATAAAGTCGTAAGTTTTCAACTTGACATTATTATCCTAATGAAAAATTGGATGTTAGCTTGATATAGTTTGTACGAGTTCAGTGTCTATGATTCAGTTACATCTTTCCCCTTTTCAAACCTCATCTCCGTAACTTTTCAATGTATTACATATTTTGTGGCTTCAGGTACATAGACGGCAAGCCTCAATATTGGCGTCCTAATCACAGTGTAGTGGTGAAGGAGATCGAGAACTTGAACAAGATGAAGATGGCTCTTTATGTAACTCATACCATGAACCATCAAAAACTTTGGAGAGAAAAATAATCGGAGAACTGAACTACTCCTTGAAATGAAGAAAATATTCGAAGACTTACATATTCAATATCATCTCCTACCTCAGGAAGTTCGCCTTAGTTATGTTGGCCCCGCAGCAGCAGCATTAATTAGTAATGGGCGTTGATTATCACTTCATGACTCACAAAAGTCATTCTCTCAAGTATGTCCATCTCTTCATATGTTAATATGATTTCTAATAAACTGAACTTTATGCTTGATTAGATGTTCCAATCTCTAAATGGTTGGCAAAAATATAACAAAAGACACCAGAAATTTTAAGCTCAATGGTTAGGGCTTCAGTGAAAATGCCTACGTTTACATGGCACTACTTTTATCCATGACTGTGCATATACAATGGTTAGGTCCATTCCGTGTTGTCTAATTCATAGTAGTCTAGTTTTTTTTTTTTTATTACCACACACACGGTAATATATTAAAAGCCAAGAAGTTTCTATAGCCGTATGAAATTTATCATTGAATAATTCTTAACCATCAATCGCTTTTTCTACTTTACCTACGTGTTCATCTGTTACACTAGTCCCGACACGTGCCTAATGCCTTATATAATTTTCCTAGAATTTTATGCATCATGCTTTGCCTATTGGAGTGCCTCTCTTGAACCTGCAGCAAGTTAAAACGTTGCTTCGAATTATAAAGTTTTAAACCTTAGAAACATTATGACAAAATTTTACCAACTTAATTGCTTCGAAGTATAAAGTCTTGAACCTTAGAAACATAATGGAAAATTTGACCAACTTACTGGCAGTGGTTGGAGAGACACCACCCTTGAATTGGGGGAAAATATATGAATCAACACGGACATGTACCAACCACCCTCCATGGCGTCAACTATACTAACGATCTACAAACACGCAAAAGAAAACCCCAAACGTTCTGTTACACAGCTCCACTGGCACTAGCATCTTTGCTCACCATGGCTTCAAGTTCCTTGCATGCTCCGCCTCCACTATTCTTTCTGCCTCCTGGTTTACTTCCCCAATTATGTAAGATAGCAGAAACTCAGCGAACGAAGAGATGTTATCCCATGGAGTCCCCCCTACCAATTGAACTACCGGCGACCCATTCTCACTTGCCTCTAGTTTTAAGTGAAAAACCAAGGAGTTAGCAGAGCTAAAAAGAAGGATGTGTTCTATTATCTCTTAGGACCGATGTTTGAAACTTGAATTATCTGCATGCATTCAATTGGAGCTTTTTGACCCCATAAACCCTCTTGTCTCTCCATTAGATGTGGTGTATTGCTAGCCACTCGTCTCATGTCCTTATCAAGTGCAGGACTCCTGAATTAATTCAGTATCCCATGGTTACTCAGCCTTGTGGAGGAGGGTGTCCCTCACAAATCATCTCTTGCAATAAGATTCTCCATCTAAGAGGAGTTAAAGGTTTCCCTATTGATGGAGCACAGCTATCTTTCAGATCATTGTTGACCCTTTTCCTCATCAAGAAGTTGTTTTCTTAATCCTTGTCAAGCCGTAAATTTCAGTCTAGGAGGAAGACGCTTTCATACTAAAGCAGTCCACTCCAACCTTGGAGATCTCCAGACTAGGCTGTCATAAGCAAAGTGCATGGAGAATCTACCACCTGGGCCAAACAACAAAAGGCTATTGACCAACCAATCAACCATGATATGATTTCAGGTTCACATCCACATAAAATGAGGCAGATTCCACCTCCCATTAGTTGAGAACAACAACTTAAAACTATTTCTAAATGGAGTTTAAGAATTGATCTCGAGGACTCTATAATCATTTTGGAGAAAAAACTCAAAGAACTTACTCTAGTTTTTTTTGGAACTTGAGATCAATCTAATATATTAATGCTTCCTGCATTATATGTTAACAGATCTAAATAATTCAAATATGAAAATCTGACTCCATAAACCAGAATTGCTTTTTGTTGCACGAGTGTTGAACTGGCTGTCACTGTTCAATCATGTTAGATGTGCTATGAGACCATATTAAATCATGGCCTATTTTTGTTTCAGGAATTTCTAATGTATTTTGCATCTTGAATGGCAGGGTGTTGTCCGAGGAAAATCGCAAGGGATGTGGCAACCTTGAAATTGTGACATTTGAAGAAAATTCAAGAAAGAGGAGATGATTCTCACTATTCTGGCAAAGAGCTCCGAAGGGGAATTTCTATCCATTTTTGTTATCATGTAGGAAACTGTGAGGAAGAAAGAACCAAAAGTACCAAATTTGGTTGTAATGAGTGGCATGGTTTCAGAACTTCAATTTATTTATTTAATTTCTAATCTGGCTTCTGCATTTTAGCTGGTGTTAAATCTCTCTCTTTTTTTTAGTTGGTACTCTGAATCTGTTACTGGGTAGCTTCTATTGTTCTGAAACTTTGTGCATTCAACTTGTGGCTTTGTTGGCTGAGAAACTAGGAACTAGGAGCCTAAACAAGCAGACAACCATAGCTTGCACAGAAAACTTAAAAGAATTTTAAGATGAAATGTATTTCATAATTTACAAGCTTGTTCCTTAACCAGTTTTTGACTGACCCTTCCGTGATTGACATTCTTTATGGTCATTACATTTCCATCTTGTGGATCCTTCAGTTTCTTGTGTTAGCTGTTGGCATCCCTTTCATTAAAAGGACGTGCATCATCAAAAGAGAGATTATAAGGTGCCAGTAGTGAAGTAACATAATTGTAATAATGAGGCAAATTGCTATAATTGTTCCAACCCCATAGCTTTTCTGAACTTCGGAGCTATGCTTTATTAGTTTCAGCCCAATTCGAAGTACATGCCAAAAATGAAAATGAAAATAATTAATTCAGATAATTTTGCACATGAACTATGTGTTTTCTGCTCAGTTTGAGCTGAAATTTTGAAGAACTTCCCAGATTAATGTCAAAAGTAATATCCATGTTTGAGTTTGAGAAAACGCGACTTGTCCTTAATTTTATGCTAACACCAATAGATTAATTCGTTGCAGATTTATCCTTAACTTTATGCTGACACTAAAATGTAGATAAATGCGTTGCAGATTGCAGATAATAATACTCGCTTATTTAGTAATGTAATTATTGAATGAAATGAAAATAGTGGTTCATGAAATGTCCCACAATTCTATATACTATAAAAACAAAATAACAAAAAACTATTAAATTGTGGGTGGTACTTAGTCACAGATTTCTCAATAGTTTCATTCTGATTTGTTGTACAAGAAAAACGAGAGAGTTGATTGGGATAGAGGATAAGGTTATCCTTGAAAGCTGGTAGGAGAAGCAGCCACGTAAGTTGACATGTAAGCTGAAGATCTCAAATTCCTTACCTCATTGACATCCTATTGTCTAGTATTTCCATCCATTCATCTAAAAACCTTCCCGTCTCTAATTCTTTCAACACTCTCAGAGCCCAAATCTTTGTTGTTTTGAGTCACAGACCAAAAAAAGACTTGCAGAGAGATGGCATCCACTTGTGCAGTTTCTATGGCAATGCCAATCACTTCTTCCCATGTAACCCACAAAAGCTCAATGTTCAACCCAATGGCCATGAAGCCATCTACCAAGGTTGTTGCTAAGTCTTCAAAGGCCCTCCAAGTGAAGGCAACCTCCATGAAGGAGAAGGCGGTAACCGGGATGACCGCTGCAGTATTGAGCGCTTCCATGGTGATTCCAGATGTGGCTCAAGCAGCCGAGCTAACCCCATCCCTCAAGAACTTCTTGTTCAGTATTGCAGCTGGTGGAACTGTTCTTGTTGCCATCCTTGGAGCTGTCATTGGTGTCTCCAACTTCGACCCCGTCAAGCGGACTTAAAAGAGTATCATGTAGGAGGAACATGCTTAATTGCTATTTTCTTTGTTTACTTTTCCGATTTAATATTCTGTATGAATTTATATACTCCATTGTTCGCTTTTTGTGTTTTGTGATCTCATACATTAGCTCGTCCTTTTACTTTTGAATTCACGGAATCATACACACTCAACTATGCACCCAACATAATAAGCCTCATGAAAATTTGAATATATGACTCCTCATTAATTTATGCCTAATTGAGTTTATTACTCATTTTTAAAATTAAATCAATTTAATCCTTAAATTGTAACAGTTAAGATAGTTGACTTTCATTGACCATTTAAATTTTCTTAAAATTCAAAAATATTCTTCATTCAACAAGCACATGCAAAACACGTGCCAAGTAAACATATTTGAAATTCATCTTGAGTGATTCTACGTGACGAAGAAACCAGCGAGGAAAAGGAGGTGGCGGGGGGTGAACCATTCACCTCCCTCGAGATGTGCACGCTAAAAAAGTGGGCACACATCCCGAGGAGGGTGAATGGTTCACCCCCGCCACCACCTTTTCCTCGCTGGTTTCCTCGCCCACTTTCTCGACATTTAGAATTTCTGATTCATCTTTGACTGATCTCTGAGAGATGTATGTCATGGTCTCTAAAAAATAAAAAAAACCTACATTTTTCTTTTTTTCCAAGCCCTTCACTTTCTTCTTTCCCTAACATCTTCCAGCTACTCCATTAATCATTTCCAAGACCAATACCCTTCACTACAAATCCATGAGATTCACTCCTCCAGTAAGCAATTCGATTAAACAACTCCTTTTGACAATCAAAGTTTTATTAATAGAAAAGAAAATTTAGTTTTTTCTTTATATAGGTGATATTGGAGACCATGAGATGGCTACAATTGTTAATGGGGTGTTGAGGAAAACAACAAGAGATGGAACTGAATGGGGAGGGGGGTCATTTCTAGTTTGTTATTTAAATAATTAAATGGAAAACATGAAGTGGACAGTGGTTTAATCATTCTCTGTGGATCCTATCCCCATGGCTTCACCTACCACTCTATTCTGGACCATTTGAATGGCAGCTGAAATCTTAGATGAAGATAATCCAATAGTTAGTTTAGTTGCTCAAGTTTTACGCTTAGATTAGAAGTTTTATCTCATCAGATTATCTAATTTTGGTCATTTTTTATTGAAGAGCATCGAGATTAAGTTAGATTAATACCCATTGAGAAATTAAACGTGGTGGCTTTATGCAATTGAATGTGGTGTTTCAATTGAGTGTGATGATGTTGGTTCCATGGAAGGAGATATTAGGAGAGAGAAAGATAGAGGTATTCATTTGGATTTGGATTGGATATTGGTTTCGGAGATGATTAATGGAGTAGCTGAAGATATTTGGGAAAGAATAAGCGAAGGGTTTGGAAAAAAAAATTCTTTTTTAACTATGACCATGCATATCTTTTAAATATCAGTCAAAGATGAATTTCAAATATGTTTACGTGACACGTGTCTACTAAGTGAAGAATATTTTTTGGGTTTAAAAAAAAATTTAATGGGTATTAAACTCAATTATACGTTGACTGTTATAATTTGAGTGTTAGATTGAATTAGTTTTTAAATAAAGTACTAAACTCAATTAGGAATAAACTAATGAGGGTCAAACTAAAAAAAACCCATAATTTTAACACATATAATGCTAACCAGACTACTGCTATATCCCACATGTACTGTATAGCATAATATACCATGGAAAAATCGTTTGTTCATAAATGCTAAAGTTGTGAGTATTGTACTCAGTAAGTAGGCCACTCTTCAGGCCAATCATGTCCAAAGTATGTGCAGCTTTGGAACTCCCTGCATCCGACTCCTTATCGAGCAACGTTACTCAACAAAGCTCTCCCATTCAAACGGAGTTCCCATCTCATGGTTCGATCCGAGGCCACTATCGGTAGTAGCAATACTCGGCCGGATGCTATTGACCAACAGTGTGTTGCTTCACATTCTCGACGGCCTAACTGTCGGATGCAGGCTGCATTGAATGCTACGATGTCACTCACTGAGTCAACTCGAGTGTACTGATCCATCTACACACAGGCCCAAGTCAACTTCTGAGCAAGACTGGGGCCAACTTGAACCGGACTCCGACAATGGCCTCTACACGTCCAATGCCCATAGTTTCCTTACAACTGGATCCACAATTGCACTTTTACATTCAATTCCCCTCCCAATCATTAACTCCCACAACTCCCAAATACTCTTTTGCATCTCTGAACCATACACCAACATTCCACCCGCCATTTATTCACTTGGATCACAAATCCCACTTCATTGTACTTCCCAACAACTACACATCAATGACACCCTACAACTACAATCAAGTCCTGATGGGTAACCAAAACCTGAATTCAACTGTTAACACCTATGGCAGTCTTGACACCAAACACCCACCTCTTCCTTGCCCGGTTTCTAACTCGACTAAATTCGACAATGAAACCCAACTCAGCGACTCTCATCAGGCAGAATTGTTGCCTATCACGACTTTTACTCACCATCTCCCTTCACTGATCGATCAAGCCACCACACTTCCCACCGAGATTCAGGCATCAAAAGCACCTCTCACTCTGATGAATACAAATCTAAATCAATCACCGGAACCTGAGATCAATGGTTGAATCGATGCAACTGATGGCAACTTTCTCATCGGAGTATATCACACACAGACGCCCCTATCTCTGATGCTCCCAGATCTGTTGGAAACTTTCACCAGTGAACCACCTTCTCTCAACATGAGCAACATCTTAGATGATTCTCTAACAAGCACCTTACAATCAATCCCATTTTCAAGGTCGTATAAGCTTATGACAGATCCCGGTCTCATGATTGGGCCTCCTGTGCTGCATCGCACTCCTTTTCAGGCTAAATTGAATGATGAACACATGAAAATCACTAGGGAGAAAGCTAATAGAAAATGGGCTATGCATATAGGGGCAAAATTGACAAGCTCACCGCTGAAACACCTCAGCAACGAACCAATCATGCCGGATTTGGATCAATTTGTCGCTCGCATGAACAAAGGCAAAAGGAAAAGAGAAGAGGATGACACATTGATTTTGTCTCAGGAGGCCAAAAAACACTTCTATGGCAGTGGCTTGAATGAGAGACACAAACAATGGTCGTTACACTGGTCTCACAAGCTACTGATTTTGCTCATCCTTACAGCTTTAGTGAAGCTCATGCCTTCATCGAACCAACTTTAGTTTTGAGAAGAAATTCAGATTCTTCAGCTTCATCAATTCAATCTTCCATGGCTCCTAGTGCTCCTAATGTGGAAGAGGCGACCGCTGATAAAGGGTCACCGCATCAACCTTGATTCTTGCCTGGAACACTAGGGGTGTAGGGTCCCCCGGCGCAATCCAGAATTTGCAGGCCCTCTCCCGCAAGTCCAAACCAGAGCTACTTTTTATTTCTGACGCTAAAGCTTCTTCCAGAATGGATTGACTGCGCCGTCGACTTGGCTTCAAACATGACACTTCGATTCCAGCAAAGGGACGTTCAGGAGGACTAGCTTTATTATGGAGAGAATGTATTTTTATAGTTATTGATTCAGTTTGCAAAAAATTTATCGCTTGCACTTTACAAAATTATTATTCTACTACTGCTTGGTCTATCATTTTTATAGATGGCGAACCAAACCCAGCCTTAAGGGCCTTTTTTGGACTGCATTATCTCAACATCTTGTACTACAACTTAATCCTACTATTATTATGGGAGATCTCAATGTCACTGCAAATCCCAAGGATAAAATTGGAGGCCGTAGATATACCCCAACTCAGACTAAGATTCTGAAAGAATTCATTGAGATGCGTTGCCTCCTTGACTTTCCTCTTAATGGGTCAAAATTCACTTGGAACAATAAAAAAAGGATCATAATGGCACCAAAGTTAAGCTCGACCACATTCTTGTACCTACGGACTGGTTGACTCTCTTCTTCTCAGTTATTGCCCACTCCATCCATACATTTATCGTGACCACCGAGCATTATCCCTCCAACTGACATCTACCACTCATCTTGGACCAAAACCATTCCGTTTTTTTAGATGTGGACCCATGACCATCACTATGGAAAATTGGTTACTTCTGCTTGGGCTAGGCGGCAACACTCTGAACCGAGTGTTAATTTCCATCGTAAGACGAAAATGATTAGTCATTCCCTTTCCAAATGGAACAAAAGTGACTTCAAGAATATTCATCATAACATCAGAGATACTCTTGTTGCACTGGACAGAGCTCAATCTGTTTCGCCGACCATTGCCAATGAAAACTATATTGAACTACCAGAAGATCGGTTAGCAAATCTCTATCGTCGAGAAGAACTCTTTTGGCAAAACAAATCGGGAGAATCTTGGCTCAAAGAGGGTAACCGTAATACCAAATTCTTCCATATTACCTCTCTCCTTAGGAAAAAAGTGGAACCTGATTCTGAGACTTCGTGATAGAGATAATCACTGGCATATTTCTCATGATGCGATCAGGCGCATCCTCAATGATTATTTTTCCACCATCTTTTCTGCCTGCCACCCGATTCCTAATGATGATATTGGGGCTTATTTTTCGCCTTTGACTTCGGAACTCGACAATTATGCCTCTCATTGCTATCCCCGGATAAGATGAAATTCAACGTACAATCTTTGCATTTTGAAGCCATAAAGCCCCAAGACCGGACGACTTCCATGCATTCTTTTTCCAGCACTATTGGGACATTGTAAAGATAGACGTCATCAAGGTTATTGTCAATTTCTTTGTCACTAAAAAAATGGATCCTAAGCTGAATGAAACTTTCTTGGCTCTCATTTCAAAAGTCTCGAACCCCACCTCCCCGGATAATTTTAGGCCTCTAGGACTGTGCAATGTTATCTACAAAACAAATTTGAAAATCTTGGCTAACAGGCTCCAACCACTTCTTGAGCACATTGTGTCCCCGAACCAATGGGCTTTTCTTAAAAGGAGATCCATCATCGACTATATTGCTATCGCCCACGAGACCTTTCAAATGAAACACCATCGTAAGAAGAAACAAGGCTGGATGGCGATCAAAATCGTTATGACCAAAGCCTACAACAAAGTAGAATGGTCTTTCCTATTTCGTCTTCTCAGACTCCTAGGATTCAATGAAGAATGGATTCAACTCATCGAACAATGCATTTCAACTACAACTCTCAGGGTGTTTCTTAATGGTTCCCCCTTGCCTCCCATCAAGCCCACCCGAGGTCTTAGACAAGGAGACTCATTGTCCCCCTACTTGTTGATTATCGTTGCGAAAGCATTGTCTCGTCTGTTGATCTTTGCAGAAAACAATAATCTTCTCAAGGGCATCAAAATTAGACAACGATCTCCTTCCATTAGTCATCTTCTTTATGCAGATGACTTGATGTTTTTTCGCCGAGCCTCCCTGTCTGAAGCCCATCAGGTCAAGGATATTCTTGCCACCTACTGTGTGTCCTCAGGACAAGCTGTTAACTATCACAAATCATCGATCTTTTACAGCGCTAACGTCCACCCGAGACATGCCAAGATGATTAACAGAGTCCTTGGCTCTAAATCATTCAATCCCTATGAGAAATATCTTGGGCTCCCCTTATCCTTTCTAAGCGGAAAGCTTCGAATTTCCAATTTCTTATCGATAAAATCGACTCCAAACTCTCCTCTTGAAAATTCAAAGTCTTATCCTAAGCAGGTCGTACAGTGATGATTAAAGCAGTGATCAACTCCATTCCAATATATTCTATGCAAACTTTCCTTTTCCCCTGTTCAATTACTACCAAATTGAAAAAGATTGTTAGGAATTTTTGGTAGAACGGATCTAATGATGGCAAATCTAGATACCTTTGCTCTTGGGATCATATCTCGCTACCTCGTCATTTGGGCGGTCTTAATTTAGTCCCAACCAGAGTAAGAAATTTAGCTTTCATGGCAAAGAATATCTGGCAAGTTATCTCGATGCTAAATAATCCTCGAACCATTCAACTCAAGCAAATCTACTTCCTTACCAAATATGTCTTCCAACTTATGAAACCCTCGTCCCTCGCTTCCTTTGCCTGGATGGGTACACTCACCGCTTTGGAAAAAATGAAATGGCTTCTTTGGTGGTAAGTTAGGTCAGGAAACACTGTAGATATTTGGCGTGATTGTTGAGTTAGACCAGGTTTTACGCTCGCCGAATATCTCTCCTTTACCCCGAACTCTATTGACTCCCTTACCCGTATCTCGGATTTCTGAAACCCCCCCCCCTAGTGGATCCCTTAGATCTTGAAACTCCACTCTTCTTCGAGTTTGGTTTCCACCTTCGGTGGTAGCTGATATCCTTGATATCCCAATCCGCCCATCTTCTCACCACAATAGGCTCATTTGGACCTATGACAAATGTGGTGTATTCTCAGTTAAGAGTGCCACAGGGGCATTTTTAGCGAACTCCTGAGAATCTTCACCCTCCCAGACCACTGATAGCCACATCCCGGCTAAACTTTTCCGTGATTTATGGCGTATCAAAGCCTCGGCTACCGCTATCTTTCTTATCTGAAAAATTACTCAAAACCTCCTCCCTACTATGTTAAACTTGAATAGAGTTCATGTACCTATTGAAAACCTGTGTCTTTTGCCACAATCATTATGAAGATGTAACTCATCTCTTCTTTCTGTGCTCAATCATCTCTCGTTTCTGGCACCTTACCCTTCTCCCCATTAATTGGATTGTTGTGCTGAACCCTCCATTCACTCATAAATTATTCTCTTTTATGTGGGACACAGCTAAACTCCATGCTACATCCAAAGAGGAAATGCTAACCCAGTTCACGACAACTCTATTCACTATCTGGACCTGTCGCAACCACATCATCTTCAACCATTCAAAATTTAGTATCCAGTTTCTCCACGGTGCTTTTAAACGCACTTGGAAAGCATGGTTCAAACAATGGTTCGCCACCCCTGACCCCAGTACCTCCGCTCTTGTTCCTATAACCATACATCAAACCCTAGCTACTGCGATTATAGCCGTCGAACCTACCCATTTTGCACCCCCTAACCCATTCACCATCAACAACTTAAACCAATCCCTAGAACTACCCATTTTTTACACAATCTCCCTTCGACTAGCCACCTTTCAGAAACAACTTCTAGCAGTTAACAATCATCCCATCAATGCCCGGCTACACCAGGCTCGACACATCCCATTGGAGCTTACCCCGAACATGGTCATGGTTACTTATGATACTTGTTCTTTTCCTTCCTCCCAAAGAAGTGCAGTTAGAGTCTTGGTTGTTGATGCTAAAAGCAGGGTCATTGTGAGGATTATATCTCCTATCTCCGAACGAGTAGCTGACAGTACAATGGCATAATGTTTTGCTGCAGAGGCTGCCCTTTTTTTTATCCAGACACGGAGATGATCCTAAGAGCAAAGGTATCTAGATTTGATAATCACCGAGTGTGGCAACCTAACCTCTTTGCTGCTTTCCAAAGATCAGACAAGTCAGACCACAAAGTGCTAGGTGTGGCAACCTCTCCTTGGTCATAATAAGCATTTACTTTCTTTACATAATAATTGGATCTGTAACTTTATTCTTCGAGACTTGAACGACAAAGCTCATGACCTGGCTTTGATAGCAGGACAGAAATTATGTAATCTTTATTCAGAATAATATATATACATGCATAATGTTTTATTAAAAATTAAATATAAAAAAAAATAACATTAAAAAAAAAACTCCTAATGCCACACCATTGATGCACAGGCAGCATCACCATAAATAAATAGTGAATTCTCCTGTAACCTCCAAGTAGAAGAGTTCCAAAACTCACCTTTGGTATAAAACGGCAGTAGCAAAGTTCAGTGACATGTTCTTCCTCGAGAAAGCCACTGTTCTCCCACTGATGCCAACTGCATTGGTGATCAGCGCGAGGGATGTGTGGTCACTCATCCCCCTCGAGATGCACACTATAATCATCTCGAGGGGATTCCTAGGCATTTAGAAAAGCCCATTGGTAATATATGGTTATAAAAATGCTATATGATTTGAGATTCGTGAAGTAACAATAACCCTTGTGAAACCAAAAGCAATTGCACAGCTACATCACTCAACTGTTCTCATTTGTTTGTTAGGGTTACACAAAATTCAAGCTGTTTGCATATTCAGCTTGAAGTAGAATCAAGACAGCAAAACAAGCTAGCCTCAATTAACATACAATGAGACGAGTAAGAAAAATCCCTTGCATGGAAACACCCAATGTTATAGCAAGGATACAGAAACGCCAAGTCTAAAAACATACCATTTCCACTTCCATCATAAACAGAGCACTACTACGATGCCTGGCCCTGTGCCTGGTAAGGCCAGGCATCATTGATATTGCATCAGAATAGTTGTATCACCCATCTCCAGGCAAGATCAATGGTGTCTGACACTTACCAGGCATAACACCAGGCACAGGGCCAAGCATCCTAGAATTATACGAACATGAACACAAATGAAGTTGCAAGGAAGAAATGCCTACCTACATCCTCCATACCATGACACAATATTTGACAGGAACCCAATTAAAGAACAGAAGAGTGTGACACAACACCAAGATGTCACTACAACTTTCCCAATTACCCCAGTCAAGTTCACAAAGACTATATTGCTTCAAAAAGACATTACACATCCAACATTAAAAACACCGGATGAATTACACTAACAGAAATGACGTAGATAATCATCAGTCTCAGGCTACAATGGTTGGATGACATAGCAAATCATGTAATCTAAGAAAGCATGCAGAACAAACAAGAATAGCTTCAGTACCCAAAATCTTCTTTACAAACTCATCTCTTACGATTATGATTCAAATCTGCGAACAAGAACAAAAAGGGGAACACATGACACTTCAATAAAACAGTCTAACTGGTAATAAAACAATGCTGTCGTACACTATTCTGAAGACAATAGAACAGAAAGACTTGATTTGATTCTGATGACAGTCCAGCATGGTGATTATACCACAGGAACCTCGATTTCAGTGGCCATAAGGGTTGGCCTAATGTACTCTTCCTCATCCTTTGGGGTGTGAATAGTGACAAGATCAGGCAATGGTGTTGTGGGACCTTGCTTGCCCTTGGGATCCCAATCCAACATGATCTTTACTTTGATACCAAGAACACCCTTCAAATTACAAAGGCAACTTTGAGAAAAAGCAAATGCTAGCAGGAAAAACATTTCATTCAAATATTACGGATCACGAATTGGGTTCTTCAGTCTACCAATACACATAATATTCTATCTTTATTATATAAGACAGAAGCTTATAACAAAACAAAACAGTGACAGAAAAACAAGTTGCAAGCTAACAAACTGAGAACACAAAGGAGAGAAATAACAAGCTGAAAGACATTGTCCTAATATTAAGTTATTCATCTAACCAGGAGTTCTGACAGGTTTATCAGGCACCCAGGGCTCGGTATGGTATGATCATGACCTTCACACATTATAATTTTCCTGTTTTCATTTTTATATAGATAATCAAGCATACAGCAATGAAGCATGATGGAATGAACCACACCCATTATCTCAACAACTCAACTTTTCAAACATCAAGACATGGAACTTAGTAGTAAGCATCTTACATGTCAAGAAAGAGAACAGTCATCTATTGAAAATAAAAACAACTATTTTGTAAACGGCATATGAAAAGGTACATCTAGCATGATCAGGTACCCATAGCTTACTGCAAAATCTAGAGAAGATTACCTGTCTGAGAAGTACATGCCTAACAGCGGAGTCTATGTACTCTTTCACGGGTTGCCCAGAAGAGATCATATATCCATCCTTAAACTTCATTGACTTAGCACGCTGTGCCCTAAGCTTTCCACTCACAATCACCTGCTCTCCAAAAAAATTTATTTCAATTAAAATAATTTCCAAAAAGAAACAGGTTAAAGCAGTAACAACAAGTGTATGAAATCATTATAATACCTCACATCCCTTTGCCCCGCTCTCCATAATAAACCTCAGAACACCATAGCATGCCCTAAAAGAACAAATAGACAAATTGGATTGGCAATAACTAATAGTAGAAAGATATATTCATGAACAAATATTTAATATACTTTAAAATCTGAAATTTGTCAAACTTTGATAAATTACTTTCTTTTATAAGCAATGAAAGACTTCCCCATAAGCCAGTTGATCTAGGGCGAACTATCAACACATCAAAGTAGTGATCTTACAATAAAGGAAGTGACAGTAGGATTGAAACTCTCAAGTATTGAGAAACTAAATTATAAGCCATGAATAAGAATATCCGATGAGCGTCAACTATATGCTAAAATAAGTACATCAAAATTACGTTTAACAGCAAGACAAGGAATGTCAGAGAATATCCCAAACTCCAAGCACATCATAATAGCACAAAGAGCCTGACAAACTCCAGACAAATCATTCATTGTCAACATCGATGTCAAGTATTCTTTAACCCATCAAGATTAGGCGGCAAAATCATAACAGACATTACTGCTAGTGATTATCAAAGATCAAAGATGGAAACTGAAACAATGACAATATTGCTAATGAAGGATCTAACAAATCTAACTACTCTAAGCTAACAGCATGAAATAAGTGTTATTCCATGGTATTAATAGCTTAAAACAGCATTATTACTTTAGTCATCTTCCGACACAAAATTGGTACAAAAAAAACCTATTTGCTTTATAGATGACTAACGACTAGAAAACTCTTAAGATTAAAAAAAAAACACTGGACGGGGAGGAAATTCGCAAAATAACAGAAAATGGAAATATGAGTTACACTATCTTAGGTTACTACATGAATAATAATTTCATATGTCTCGAGGATGATGGCATTGAGGTAACAATTATTCTAGTCATCTTCCGACACAAATTGGTCATAAACAACCAATTTACCAATTTGCTTTATGGATGACACCAATAAAAATCAGCCTCACAGTGATTGAATACTCTTAAAATTCTTATAGATGCAACAACACATCCCAAGGGAACACACAAGTTCATCATGTTATAACGGCATATTGGATGCAAGAAAGTCGAAATGAATGTACCAGCTATGCTAAATCAAGTGAACATAAATTAACTTGGTATATATTGCATAGGAGGTGAATTAACATTAATATAGTCACCTTCAGACACGAATTAAGTACTAAAGAACCAAACTCGCTGTAATGATGACATTATAAATAACAAATTAATCAATCAATTAAACTCTAATAGAATGCAATCAGAACAGAAAACAATGGAACAAGTAAACATACCTACGAACAGCAAGTCCTCCAAGAAGCTTGTATCGGAGAGACTCAGCCTGAGCAATAGCGCAAAGCCCTCTGTTGTTAACTTTCTCAGCATAAAGTTCGACACTGTTCTCCGGAAACTTGAACCTCTTCTGAACCACAGAGGTCAATTCCCTAATCCTCCTTCCCTTCTCACCTAAACCAATCAATTAACCAAACAATTAATCACTAATACAATATAAAAGATCGAAAACTCTAAAAGGGAATAAAGATGTTGAGTTATTACCGAGAACGTTTTGGGTGCGGGTGGCGCGGATGATGATCTCGGTACGCATGGGAGTAACCCTAACTTCGACACCAGAGTAACCATCCTCGGCAAGCTCTCTGGTGAGAACTTCGTTCAACTCAGCGAAGAAGACTCCGTCAGCGACGAACTGTTCGACACAAAAACACAAGATGAGAAACTCTGCTTGATGAAGTTGAAATGAAGAAAAGCTTGCAGATTTGGAGATTGAAGAACAAACCTTTCGCTTTTTGCTCATTTGAGTCGCCATGATTGCTGGAAAATGAGATCTGAGCCTCTGCTTCTTCGCGGCGAAAACCTAAATTGCTTTTGCTCGAGCGATTGAAGTGGGAGAAGAAGACGGGATGGAATTTAGGCTTTTATAGTGGGTTGGGTGTTTAGATATCGACGATTGAGGATGAACGTTTTGTTTTTTGACGGACTAGATGGATTGAGTGGTTTTGGTCCTCTAGAAACCCTAATTTTATTAAAATATGTATGTTCAGGTTTTACGGAGATTTCCAGATCGTAATCGATCCATTATATGCAGCCCCAGGCTCTGCTTTGTACCACACCGGTTTCAAGTGTCCATCTCTATGACTTTAAATGCCTTCTACACCATTCTCCAAATCGTCAAGAACCCTATGGGATTTGCAAAAACTACCCTTGTACTAAACAAATTGTAGTTCATCTCACTCTATACGCATACAATCATATAACTTTTTATTTCTTCATTTTTATATCTTTTTTTTATTTTTGAAAATAGTATAATCAGACATATGTCCAAGCATCAATGTTTTTATATCATGTTATTCATTTAAATAACAATTTTTTTTCAAATTAATGTCTGCATAAAGTAAGGATTGTGATTTCGTTTTTCAAGTTCATTTCGAGGTATCTTGATTTTAAGAAATATTTCGATGTGTAGAGAAAAAACATAAAAATTTTGAGGATACATAAAAATATATAATGAATTTGGAGGGTACGTGAAAATGTGAAAAATAAAATAGATGCAAGTAAATTAATCTATTAAACATATTAAATGAAGCCTAAATACCAAGAAATGAAACAAACATGAAATCAATATATAATTAGAAAATCGGGGTGTGGTTTCAAAAATCAATATATGAGTAGAAGAAATGATAATTAGAAAATTAGAAGGGTTTTAGAAATCAATAAACAATTAGAAGAATTGATAATACGAAAAAACTCCAAATTTTTTTGAAAAAAAAAACTCTCGAAAAAATGTAATTTTTGGCAGATGGGTTTTGTATTTTTTTTTATACGGAAAATACAAAATTTATGAAATTTTTTCAAAATTAATGAAAAAATCTCAAAAAAAAATTAAAACTCCTTGAAAAAATGTCATTTTTAATTTCACCATTTTTCTTTTAGTAATTTCAAAAAAATAAATTTTTTATCGAAATTTTGTGAAATCACATTCCTTAGCATAGCCATAAACTACTCAAATAGTTGATTAATCGTAATAATAAATATTATGTGAGTATATATGCGCGTATCTTACTCTTGTTGCTTGATAATTTTCTTTCATGATGGAAAGTTATTTAGAAACGAGATTATGATTATTGTTATCGATGAGACAATAACTCTTCTATCATCTAACGCTAAAAAAAATACCAATTTCTAAAAGTCAATACATGTCTTGTAGATTATTTTATAAATGTGCGACTGAAATACCACATGTAGTACGTATTTGGTGGGTTCACCTTTTGTAAATAAATTAATTGTATTGAAATATTATTGTTGAAATATCATTGTCTGAATATAAACATATAAAGCTAACTCTGATCTAACCTTGTGGAAATAGGAAACCTAAGACTTCTATTTTATTTTGACTTTCCTAACATATCTTATTATCTAACACTTTCCTATTTTGTAACATAGGTATACTTTATTTTTTTGACACTCTCCCGCAAGCTGGACATGTAGACACAGATGAAATGTGCAGCTTTGAGGAAACTTTGAAGTCCTATTTGGTGATGAAATCATTGCTGTCGAGTGAAACTACTAATGGTTCGACTCAAGACATCATGATTGTCGAATTCTGAAAATTTCTAAATGATTCCTGTATGAAGAAATCCTGACTCAATTCGAGTCTTGGCTATTGTTGATTGATTGAGGCAGGCTATTGTTGTTGTCCTCCCTTCCTTGTTTGAGATGTAGGTTGACTGCGTGTGACTGCTCTGCATGAAGTTGTTGTAGAGTACAATTTCCCTTTTATTTGGCTTAATTTGTTGTTGAGGATGTTTCTACTGTTGTCATCCCTTCCCCACCTCTCGCGTAGTCGTCAGAGGATGGGAAAAACTTGAATCTCTGGAGTCTTAGGCCATCAAAGAAAGTAGTTCTGATACCATGTAAAGAAAATAATTGTTTTGAAATATTATTGTTGTTTTGTTCCTTAACTAGATACAAACTTATATAGAGCTAACTTTGACATAACCTAATAGAAACAAAAAACTTAAAACTTTTTATACAAGATATTATAATTGTATCATATTTTGACTTTCCTCTTGTATTTTCCTTATTGTAGAGGTGAATCAATCTTGGACTTGGGCTTGGCTATGTTGAGTGCAAGCCATATATATTTTAAGACTCCCCCGCAAGCTGGACATGTAGACGCATGCGAAATGTGCAACTTGGAGGAAACTTTGAAGTCCAATTTGGTGAAGAAATCATGATTGTCGAGTAAAGCTGTTAATGATTCGACTCGAGGCATCATGATTGTCGAATTATGGAAAATTCTGGATGATTCCTGTATGAAGAAATCATGATTCAATTCGAGTCTTGGTATTGCTCAATTCGAGACAACATAGATTCTGGATGATTCATGTATGAAGAAATCATGACTCAATTCGAGTCTTGGTATTGCTCAATTTGAGGCAACACATTTTTTTTGTGATCTCTCATTGGGCTTGCTGATTGACGTCAAGGATCTGGCTGCGTGAAGTTGATGTTGTTTGAAGATAAAAAAAACACTACTAAGTTGCTATTGTTGATTGATTGAGGCAGACTATTGTTGTTGTCCTCCCTTACTTGTTTGAATTGCAGGTTGGCTGCGTGTGACTGCTCTGCATGGAGTTGTCGTAGAGTAATTTCAATTTGGCTGAACTTGCTGTTGAGGATGTTTCTGCTGATGTCATCCCTTCCACACCTCTTGCGTAGTCGTCGGAGGCGGAGAATAACTTGAATCCCCGAAGTCTTAGGTCACCAAAGAAAGTAGCACTGATACCATGTAAAAAAAAAATTTGTATTGAAATATTATTGTTGTAATATCATTGTCTGAATAAAAACTTATAAAGCTAACTCTGATCTAACCTTGTGGAGATTGAAACCTAAGACTTATATTCTATTCTGACTTTTGGACCTGTGGCACCATCCATCTGCCTCGAGATGTGAATTGTTTCATATCTCGCGACAAATAGAAGGTGTCTGGTGGCACCAGATACACCACCAAGCACTGTAGTAGTGCTCCATATTTTGTAATACTTTCCTATTATGTAAGTGTAACATAGGTGTACTTTATTTATTTAACACCTTTTCCTTCTCCAAGTTTCATGAATACTAAGTTTTGTTGTATTGAGTTTTATAGAGAAAGCAAGTATGGTTTAGTTGACTCTGACATCTTGGCAAATAACAGTAGTTACCAGGACCAACATACTTGTTTTTATTTATTTTTTTCAAATCTCAACACCGAGTTATGGGTGATCTCGATCTAGGTTTTTTGTTTTTTCCTTTTTAAAATTCCCAATGGAATAGACCGTGAGTAGAGAATAACATCAAGCATTAGTATTTGTAAGTATCCAAATTTCCAATGACTCCAAAAGTTAGATTCTATTCCTATAATGTTTTCGAACAGATGAATGGGAGAATGACCTGGACCAAGCGCTACATGCATTCATCTTCTGATGAACAACCTTACATGTTTCTCATTGTTTGCAACCGGCAAGGTTGAAGTCTGAAAAGGGCCAATACTATTTTAGTAATGGCAAGGAACCTCAAGCCTCGGGTTATCTGTGCAAGTCTCAGAAGAAGGATTATATGGATTAGTCCAAGATTCTCGAGGAAGAGCTCTCTAACACTATGCTCAGAGAAACTTTACCCGCTTATACGAACAAGAAGATGAATACGGCAGAGCTTCCAATCAGAATATCATGGATGAGATAACATCCAATGTTTACTGGAGAATCTGAGTCTCGTGAAATATGCACAATTTTTTTTTTTTAATGTCGAGCAAATATCTCTTGTTTGAAGAAGTTGGATGTCGAATTCAGAGAACCAAATATTCCAAGGGCACCCAATCCAGGTTGAAATTGCACAATGCTTTGGAAAATGAGTATCGTGAGTTTGATTAAGATGACATTGTGTTACATAAAGACGGCTACTGACGAAGAAGTATATCAAGCAACATCTGCAGCCAACCATTCCTCAGATGCAGCCTGAACCTCAACCTCCTGCAGACACGAGCTAGCAAACTGTATATCAATTTGCTCCCACATCAAGAATTCCAGTACTCTTTTTTTTTTTCTTTTTTTTATAGTATATTTCACTGAAATAATAAATAGAAATCCAATTGTTGTATTTGCCAAAAAGACAGACCCGTGTACCATACCATGTGTGGTACCATGGGGTGTGCCATGTCCAAATTTACTGGATAACAAGCTCATGGTTGGAGTCATTACCCTTATCCATCTTTCAATTCTCTCTCATTACGAACCACAACATATAACATGATATAGTTAAAACATAAACAGAGAATCAGGTCTTGTAGCCATGGCTATATCACTGACAACTTCAACAATTTGCATTTCCAGCAGAGACCCTTTGGGATTTTCATCACGGACAGCCAAGCCGGATATTACCACTCTTCTATCAAACCCCATAAAACTTAGATTGGCGGGTGAGAAGAAGCATACAAGTTTTTCAATCCAAAGTTCAAGTGACATATCACCATCTGCTGAAACCACCACAGATGTGGATTCAGAGACTTCGGTTGAAGCTTCAGCTTCCAAGCCTCCTCCTTATTCTTTGATCTCTGCCCTTAATGTCGAAAAGGTGCTTCGTGGCATAGGTAGGGAATTTTTTTTTATTTTTTTTTGCATACATTTCCATAATGAGGACAATAGTAGCTAACTCAGTACATTTTAATGCATTTGAGTAGATCTTTAATTGATGGTTTTTGGTATTAGAATGCAGCAATTACGGATGTTGATCACTATGGTAGACTTGGACTTCAGATAGGATGTCCATACGATCAGGTAGGAAATCTTCTTTGACACCCATAGTTCCGTCTCAGTTTGAAATCTTGGGGTGTTTGACCTCGTTAGCTTTCTCATTTACAAGGTTGGAGTGGCATATAAAAGCATGGCTGAGAAGCTGATGAATCAAGGATTAGAAGAAGAAAAACTAAACGAGATGTTAGAACTTCTAAAGGTTAGTCATTGCAGACCTGTCTTATATATATGTGCTATGATGTAGATCACCTGTACCTCTCGGTGATATGATTTTTAATCCCACCCTAAGAATGCTTGTATCCTTAAAACTCTCTTTGTTTATAAAAATTTTGACGGATGGTTGTCTACAATTGTTTCTTGATGATTGAAGGAATCCTACATGATATTGTCATCTGAAGAAGAAAGAAGACTATATGACTGGAGCTTGGCCAGGGTTGGAAAATCAGATGATACATATATATGGCCTTTCGAGGTGGACATAACACAAATACAAACTCAAGAACCTCCCCCACCAGTATGTTTTCCCTCTTTCAATTCTTGTGCAATAAATCTACAGTTTTATGCTTGCACAACAATTTTGATCATATGTAATTTTACATGTTGGCATAATTTGATCCTACAATAATTCAGCACTAATTAAATTGACGGTTGTTGCATCAGGAACCGGAGGATGTAGGACCAACGAGGCTTGTAGGTTACTTCTTTTTGGCTTGGCTGATACTAGGCTTTACATTATCGATTGGTCTCAATCTATAGGGATTGTAATTGTTTCTAGTTGATCAATGTATTAAAGTTGCACAAAACACTATAAGTTGAATTATCAAAAGAATAAAGTTTTTATGTGAGGATCGCTCAAGCCACAGACCATATATTTTCCAAGTGCAATCAAGTTTAAGGTACATATTTTTCAGCCACAGTTGGTTAAACCTTGTTCAGACTATTTGTGCCACCAGATGACCCCCAAGTTTCAGCAAATGCAATTAGAACTGATAGCTTTTAAGATCATTGTGCACCGATTCACATTAAGGCATTGAGGCTTATATCTTGCTTAAGCAGTTTAGCGGACATTTCGATGTTTTTGTGAAACACTCTTCTCATGACCAAAGCCAAAAGTCTCATTTCAAATCCCTGAACTTGCCCAAATTCCCCAACACAAATGGTGCTGGTGGAATAATAGTGCCGGAGAGGTGATTCAATAGAATCTCATTATTGAATGGAGTACATGCAGTTGCACATGCAAGACATAGATAAGAAACATGGAGGACACAATAAAATGAGGAACCACAATCATCTTAAAAGATTGGAAACCTTGGCGAGATTGATGTCAAATGTTTGCATATATTACAAATTTGCATGCATACCAGTCTAGATTTGATCACCAATTGTTTGCAGATTACAAGTTTGTATCTAGCTTAGCGAAATGCCTGTAATAATTTTGTGGAGCTTCATCCTCCTAGATGCACAAATAAACTTGATTGGAATGGCCGAATCATATATAAAGCCTGCGGTCAATAATGGAGCACACTGATCAGATGTTTATCTGATTAAAAAAGAAAGAGAGGGAGAGGGAGAGAAAGAAAGTAATTGCAAATACATGTCCTTAAAAAGGAAGCTATAAAATTATGATGAACTAAAAAGGAGGATCTTCACACACCCATCATGGGTTCTAAATCTAATCAGTTCCTTTCACTTTTGCTGCACTTAGGAAATAAATTACTCATTCCTCAGGTGATCATACTGATGGCTTATACCTGTTCTTTATATCTCTTTGCCTAACGCAGTACCCCTCACATGCCATGCAAATCAACTAAAAACTCCCTATTGCGGCAACTACAAAGTTGAAGTTTTCACCCACAAAAACAAGGTCACGAGTGCCTAGCAGTGAGATTTACATTACAATTTTGCAACAATACATCAAAGAAGTGTTCAGACCTCAGACTTGCTCCCCATTCGATAATGCTAATAAGGGGTATTCTGAGCTAGACATACCAATAGCTCCAAATATTTCACAAGCATATGATAAATTTCCATTATAGTCAAATAACTACACAAATCCCACGAACAGATGTAGTTATGAACCAAATTTATCCATGACTTTGCTAACTTTGAACTACTAAGGTCCATTTCAAAAGGATGCCAACCTATACAACTGAGTTTTTTCTTTCCCTATTTATCGCTACAATACAATCTTAGTCCTAATGGTGGAGGAGAAACTCAAAAAGCATGACATATAAAAGAGCAGATCTTAATTTTATCCCCCAATGCCACAATAGTCTAAAAGTTTCCATGTTATAACCTTTCTTGTCATTACTGCACTCTTGAAGGTTCCATTGTTTCTTTCAAGCATAATCTCCACAAAAAATAGCACATGAGGTAAAGGACCAAATCGATTTCCTCACTCTCTAAACCATCATTTGTATTTTCAAGGAATGAGCACATCTATAGTTGTCTTTGAGACCCAAATACACCCAACTAAGAGAGTAATGAGCTCCAGACCTACTAGGGTAGGTCGCATCATAAGGAATAGACTCTTCCACAAACCAACAAACAACACAACCATGTCTTGTCTATTCACCACCCCCCTCTTTCCTCTTCTCGGTAAAGCATCTTTAGTTGCAAATCGAGTACACACTACTTCACATGTGAATAACCACAGTTTTGGAGGGATATCCTTCTTCCATAATATAGCAATAGGAAAATCATTGGAAGTTCTTTTTAGGTGGAGATAACTCAAGAATACGAGATGTCCCCCTTGATCCCCTGCCATTCTTCATCTTGGTTAACTGCTTCCATGAGTTGATCCAACCCATAAATTTCTTCCTCCCTAAGGGCCCTTAGAAGTGAAAATTCCAATCAATAAACCCACTATTATTATCTATCCCTACATCTAGGATGATGGATGTTTTCCTCAGGCACACCCCATAAACTTTACAAAAAGAAATTTAAAGATAGACTTCTCTGCAGCAAATATCACAGTACTATACCTGCCTACAATAGCTAGTAAACTATAAAATAGATCTCAAGTTCATTGATAAACACAAGTAAACAGTGAGATTGTTTTCAAGTAGATAAATGGCAAAACATTTTGAAGCTTATGCATGCCCCGGTGTAACCAAAACCTATCATGAAATTAATGCAACCCTAATTCGCAGCATTGTATCTTCCATTCTAAATAACAAAGCAATAATTCAACTTCTCATCATAACAAGGGAAAAAAAAAGGCTACGTTACAAATAACCTGCAATATATTCATGGTTAGAACAGTCAGACAACGTGAATGTACTACATTAGTGAAGTTTAACCAAACTTAAACAAAAACTGTTCTATTTTTATCCAAAGCCTGTTGTATATAAGAACATGAAACAAATGAGCATAGAATCAAATGCGAATGAAGAAGAAAAAGTATCAATCAACACTTTACCCCATTTACAAAGACAATGGCAAGATAGACTGACGTTCAATCAACTAATGGTTGCCTTCTCCATTCACCACCCCACATTCTCAAATCAACAAAAAATAGTGTATCTGAAAAAAAACCCAATTTGATTAAGACAAATCATGTCTATCCTTAATCTTCGAAATCTCCCATCTTCTAAAACCTAAAAACCCGAAAACTGCAACCTGCATGATCCCAGCAATTCCTGCAAACAACAACCCAATCTTCTTCTCAATATTCATCTTTTTCTTCTTCGGTGGGTGATGTGGGTGACGTGGACTGAATGGATGCTTAGCCCCTTAGCATGTGATGCTGAATTGGTTGTAATGTTGCTCTTTTTCTGCTTATTCGGTAGCGGTGGTGGGGGTGCCAATGGGGATGGTGGTGGAGATGGTGACATCGGTGGCGGTGGGGGTGGGGGTCGTGGAGGTGGAGAAGGAGAGACTACCAAAGGTTGTACATGTGAATTCGAAACAAGATCGAATCTATTCCTCCTATCTATCATAGACCCAACTACAATTTGAGGCGAAATACTACCAAACACCACCAGCACAAATAAGACTGTAGAAACAACCGACCAATCCATGAAGAAAAACTCTACTCTCTATAGCATTTCCACATTTGGGTATTCGATTTTCCTCAGATTTGGCCAAATGGGTGTTCAAAAACTAACTTTTTTCCTGAAATCTGCCTAGAACAACTTCTGGGTATCTCGATTTCGAGCTTTTAAGGTAGAAAAACTCAGTGGGTATTCAATATTTTGTGAAAAAACTTAGTTTGATCTAATGATCATGACATGAAAAGGGGTTCAATCAATCATAAAGGGTTTTTTTTTTCTGGGTGGGATCTTCTCCTTCTGTAAAGAAGAAAAGGAACCTGTCTGTTTGGGTTGATTATGATGAAGATGGAGAGTGTGGAGAGGAAGAGAAATGGGAAGGAGTGCGTTGTCAATGCCTAATAAGTCTTCGATGGTGTGTTTTGGTTTTGGTTGGTTTGTTTTCTTTTGGACAGCTAGACAATTGTTTGTTCTCTTTTGGAATGAAGAGGAAATTGTGTGAGTGAATTAATAATGCACGGGACTAATCTTTTGATTAAAATAGTCTGCAATATTTGTACGTGTCGAGAGATTTTTACAAAGATGATGAATGATATCTTGGGTTTGATTTGTAATTGACTTTTACCTTGTGGTTAATGTAAGGTGTGCTTCTTTTATGTCCTGAGCATTTTACTATGTTTAGGGTTCTCCAGGTTATTCCATGTTATTTTGAACTTTGTGTCTTTATCCCTTTGACTATATGACATTTATTCATACATTTATTATTATTATTATTATTTTCTGGTAATGTTGAATTAATATCGAAACACTTTTTTTCTCAATCATTTAGAGGGTGTTTGCTTTTGCTTCTAAATGGAGTCAGAATTCTTAATAAGAAGTGTATCAACTTGTTTAGAGTGTTTGTTTTTAGTTTTTAGTTTTGATTAGAAGTTCTACTTCTGATTGGAGTAAGCAATAAGTAAAAATTATTTCAATAATAGCCTTAACATAATTTTGTAACGACAATTGTTGCCCACATCTTCTTAAAAATAAGTAGGGCTAACTAAATTTTGATGACACACATTCATTCTCTTCACCGAGCATTGTGGTTCTGTCTATTTTCACAATGACTCGGTAAGAAACTTATCTTATTTCTCTCCTTCAACTTTGTTTTCTTTCTCTATATTTTTAAGTTTTTCTTCATCTCTCCAACTCTCCCTCTCATGTATATTAGTAAGATATTTGGTTTGATAAAAAAAAATTGTAAATATATTTGATCATATTTAGATATTCTTGTAATGAAAGGTGTTATAACATTTTCTAGGATTTGAATAATTATTAGGTATGATTTTAAGCACAGTATTTATTTTATAAATTTTTTCAGCTCGGTGGGGCAAAATTGTCAAACAGTTCTCATTCAACACCTAGAAACAAACACCTTTTAATTTTACAGCTTCTAATCAGCAGCTCATTCAGAAGCAAAACAAACAGTTCAACTCCAGTTGGAATTTAGCTTCTAAGCCCTTAAAACGAACAAGCGCCCTCTGAGTCTCAAAAAACTTAGGTGGCATTTTTTTTTTTTTGAGAACTTTTGTTCTGAATAAGAAGTGGTTCACTTGGACCAGGTGTTTGTTTTTTTACTTCTAATTTCTTAGTATGTTTAGAACAAATTAATAAGCACCAGGAAGATGCTTTGCACTTAGGGTGTTTGTTTTTGCTTCTGAATATAGTTAAAAGTCTTAATAAGAAGTGAGATATCTTGTTTAGGGTGTTTGTTTTTAGTTCTTATCAGAAGTTAAACTTCTGATTGTAGTAAGCAATAGGGGGTGTTGACCACTTAGCACTGAGGGTTGACAAAAAAATTATTTCAATAGTATCCTTAAAATATTTTGTAATGACAATTACTACTCTCATCTTCTTAAAAACAAGTAAGGCTAAATTTTGACGGCACACATTCATTTTCTTCACTAAACATTGTCGTTCTACTTACCTTCACAATGACTCTTTAGTGGTAAAAAACTTATCTTTTTTATCTCTTTCATCTCTCCAAACTTTTCTTTGTACCTTTCAGCGGTAAAAAACTTATCTTTGTACCTTTCAAACTTTTCTTTATCTCTCCAACTCTCCATCTCATCTATATTTTCAAGTTTTCATTATGCAACATCTATATTTCGATATTCTTGTAATGAAAGGTATTAAAACATTCTATAGAATTTGGATAATTATTGAGTATGATTTTAAGCACAATATTTATATCATAATTTTATTCCCCTCGCTGGGGCCAAATTGTCTTTCCATTCAACATCTAAACAAAACACTTTTTTAATTTTGTCTCGGAGTTGTGATCGTGATAACCATTTATTATATCAAGGTATTGGACCGATTTTAGCAAAATTGCAAACCTCTAGAATTCTTTGTCTTTTTAAGGCACAAATATCACAAGTTTAATTAAACGATTCAAAACATGCTTAAATAAAATTTAGTCTAACAACCATGGATGCATGACATACACAATGAAAGTAATATGTGTTTGTTCACAATCAATCCAATGTAAGACCATACAATGTATCATAAAGAGAACTCTAAATGACATGCGAAAGTTTTACTAAGCCTAGGAAGCCATTTAAGCCTTAATCAATGGTGGGTGGGGGCCAGTGTCATTAAACAAACGTTCAAGAGTCAATTTAGTAACTAGTGTATAATTAAGTATAACTTTTATATTCATCAGGCCCTGATGTTGTATACCCAAACATCAATCTATATTGTACTATTAAAGCACACATAAATATTATCTTTTCTACATTGCATTATCTATAAATGAAAGTGTCACATGTGCAATTTAAGCCACATCATCCAAACTTTGATTTCTTTTCCACTTTTCTCTAAAATAAGTAAAATTCTTTTTCCACTTTTCCACTAAAATATGTAACAAAAAATCTCTACTATATTCTCCCTCAAACTAATTATGAAACCAACCCTATAATCCCTCTTGTTTTTAAGAAGATGGAGGCAATCATTTTCATTACAAAGTTTTTTTTAAGGTTACTATTGAAATTGCTAAGTGATCAACACCCTCCGTTGCTTTCTCCAATCATAAGTTTAACCTCTTATCAAAACTAAAAACAAACACTTTAAACAATGTGCCCCACTCCTTATTAAGACTTCTGACTTTATTCAGAAGACAAAAAAAAACCCTTTTATTAGTCCATCTCCAATGGTAGAGGATGGATAGAGTTTAGACATATCCATATCCTTATTCCTATTTATGCAAAATGGCCTAACACATTATGCAAAAAATGGATAATTTTTAGGTTGGACTACTTGTCCAAGTTGGATGACTTTTCAATAGAAGGCCCATGCGGATCTTTCCTCCCCTCCTCCTTCAAATAAATGTGTCTATTATAAGCCACACGGCTTATTCGGTTTCTGCTATCCATGGATAGTTTCATCCATTTTCAATGTATGATTAAGAGTTATCCATCCGGTTGAGTGACCAAAATGGATAATAGTTATCAATCTTGGCCTCCTATCCATCTTTATAAAGATGGATAACCAAAAGTTCGTTATCTTAGACAATCTATAACCCCAGAGGATGGATAGGGATAAAACTTATCCATCCCTATTCATATCAATGGAAAATGGTCCAACACAAATTCAGAAAAAAAAATGGATAAAAAATTTGTCGGCCAGTTTGTGATAAGCCGGCTACCCATTGACAAATCATATGCTTTGAACTTGAAAAGCCCACGAATCCCTTTCTCCCCTCATTTTCTTATCTTCTTATTCCCATCACCAAAAACCCTAAAAAAAAAAACTTTTGAAAAATCAATTTTTAGCCTTCTAAACCTCATTTTCTCCCCCCGATTTCACCCATTTTCGCTCTCATTTCACATATTCTCTTGCCCTTTTCAAAATTAGAAGTTTTTTATTATTAAAATAAGGAGATAAGGGAGGTCCATTCATAGATATTGTTCTCAATGCATGTACCAAAGTGTTGGTGGAGAAGAGTCATCATCTGCACCCCTCTACCACCTCCATCGATGGACGATGTAGTCATGGCACCCAAAGAGGAAGACATGTCTTTTGGAGAGGAAATGTTGCCATTGAATAGGAAGACATATCTCCTCCACCGCAATAATTTAAGTGAGTATACCCATTAATGAAACCATAACAAAAACTGACTCACGTCTCGCATAAGAGAGCTTTCACATATACAATATTTTATTTATTTTAAATTTATATTAATTTCAATGATATTATATATATATATATATATATATATATATATATATATATATTTTTTTTTTTTATTCAAGAATTCAAAATTATAAGTTTCGTTGTGGAGTTCTTATAGTCTCCAAGTGTTGGAAAAAGATATGTGCATCACACGAATTTCAGAGGGTTAAACAAATAGCTTTGTCTGCCCCTATTGGTCATTTTCTTGATAGTATGGTTTTCAAGCATGATAGAGGCGTTGTCATTGCATTGAGTGAGATGTGGTGGAGTAGTGCCCATACTTTTCATTTTTTACTTGGAGAAATGTCATTTATCCATTTACACTTCTATATCATCGGTGAGATTTCAATTGGAAGAGGAGAACTCATTCCATTTGATGAGGATGTAGAATTGGATAAATACTTTGTCAAAAGTTTCTTTCTTGGAGTAACTAGTAATGAATTCAATGGGCGAAACATTGTGTATGCATACTTTTAGAGAGTGTTCATAGACCGGTTGAGAATTGGTGGAGTGTTCCTAATCCCCAATTCACGAGAACATATTGTTACATTTTTCTATTTTATGATTTGGGGACTATATATTTTAACAACAACAATCACTTTATTCGATTGAGATGGATGACACCATTCCAGTCTCTATATAGATTGGAGAAATTTCGTCGGATTGATTGGGGCAGTGGGATCTTGGATCACTTGTAAAAAGGACTTGATGATGCATCAAGTTCGAAGTCTCACATTTGTTGATTCACGATACTGTTGCAGGTATGTCATGTTTTATTTTAGTAATTCTGCTTTATTAATTCATTTAATAAGTTGACATTTTAATATATTTATTTTCAACGTACAATATTGGTGGTAGGAGTAGGTGCAAACATGCAATCCGGTTTTAAAACCCCATGATCATGTCATGCCTATAATGCAATGTTACAACGAGGATAATCGAGCACATCATTATCATGAAGTTGTGGAAAATTTATATAACGGTAGGCAATCTTTGGAGATGAAGAGAGTTGATATAGTTGTTTGGCGAACATGGGCATCAACATTAGAAATGATATTGAGTAACGTGGAACATCCCATGTACGATAATGTTAGGACCACACTAAACTTGTCTTGCTGTTTAATGATGCTTTTCTCAGCAAGAGTACATGGTATTTTGGGGAGACGTGCTGAATGCAAATCATGGGTACACAAGTTATGTCAAAACCTCAATTGCATCCCATGTTATCAGTTAAAAAGGCGAAACCTCAGGAGCTATAAAAAATTCAACATTACCGAGCGCATGGGTGGCTTAGTAGTACTGATTTTCAATATGAGAAGCTTAACTATCAAGTTTGGTGGGACTAGTTGCGGACCCAATATTTTAGTCTAGGGGTGCGAAATGACAAATAATTATGAAGGGCATAACCAAAATATTTTTCCTACCCGAGCTAGTAACTAATAAAAAAATACAACTAAAAGTACATTGCATATACCAAATTGAATTCAATGTAATCCAATTTTAAGCCAAAATAAGGTCACAATATCGATAACCTTAGCAAGGGCAAAAACAAGAATATATAAATAAAATCACAAAATAATTAGGATAAATATCTAGTTGAAGCTTAAAAAAAATCTGAAATTTGCAACATAATAAAATCCTAATACAATTTTATAGAAAAAATGGTTTATGTGAGCCTTAAATTTTGTATGAGTTGGCTAATGGTATATATTTTCATTGAAATGGTATATATTTTCATTGAATTATATAGTTATTATTTTAGATATTAATTTTCAATATTTGTTTCGAGGTTTTATACCACTTGTGAACAAACAATTCATTTTTTTTAATGTTTGCAATTACATATAAAACTGCATTGAAAATAAAATAAATAAAGGTGAGCTTCAAGAGTATCGAAATATGGTTGTTTACTAAAAATGTATTTTCGAGTCATATAAACTGCACTTGATTTGGTAAGATATTTAAATGTATTTTCTATTGCTTTTATTATTTAATGATTTTGTTACTAAAATGGCAATTGCTATTTCATGCAATCCATTTTTTGTGTGTGTTATAGAAATTTTCTTCTGGTCAACCACAACACGAGGTATTCATTCCATGCGACTTTCAGGATTACCGTTGATGGTTGTCTGAGGAGAGACAAAAGACGCATACCACTTGGATTCGGGCACAAGTGTTAGAAGAAGAGTTGAGCGTCTCACGAGGGAGTTGAGAGATGCAAGGGCTTTCAAGACTCTGACACATGAGAGTAGTAGTAAAAGGATGCGTATGAGAAATTAAAATTTTTTATATGACATTAACTTTAGTTCGGATGTTAAGACATTTATTTACATCGATTATTTGCCATTATGAGATCGTTTTGAGATTTAATTTAATTGATTCGAGTCATTTGGTTTTATTGTGATTGATTTAGCAAGCTTGATTTTCTATTTATGATTGATTAAACAAGTATGGTTCGAGATTCTTCAATTATTTCAAATCCAAGAGAACATATTAAATTTTTTTGAAATAAATAAAAAAATATACAAATTATAAGGCTTGTGGTGGTAGCAAGGTAGGTATGGGGCGAATAACAAGATTAAAAAAAACATTTGAAAATCGGCCGACTTGTGACAAGCCATCCGCTATCCATGGATAGTGAGACGAATAGTTTTATCCATTTTGGAGGGATGGAAAATAGATTGATAGGACTTACCGACTTATCCATCTGATTGGATGACAAAAATGAATATAAAGATGAATAACTTTATCTATCTTGGCTCCTATCCATCCTCATTGGAGATGGTCTTAGAGGTTACATTGAACACAATTATTAATTTACAAAATAAGCTCAGGGATTTTCACCTAAAATTTACATAGAAAATAATTTAAAAAATGACAAGCAATGTCAAAACTTTAAAAACATAAACTCATAACTTATTTATTTTAATAATGAAATATTGCAACTTTATAAAGAAATTTATATTTAATAATTATAAAATATAAATAATTTCTCTGTGCAACCTACGTCATGTAGATTGTTTATTGTATTGTCTAAAATTTTGAATAAATAATCAATACTTCTATAAGTTTAGAGCTTTGCTAGGGAGCGAGGGAAAGGAGTGAGGGATGGGTGTAACCACCCATCCTCCTCGGGATGAGCGCATCACATTGGAGATGCGCGCGGGCGCTCATCGCGAGGAGGATGGCTCGCTCCCTTTCCCTCGACCCCTAGAATTTTCCATAAGTTTATAAAGGAATGAACTCGTCTAAGTGTCGAGGAAAACAACGAGGGACCCCAAGGGGGGGGGGAGAGCCGTCCACCTCCTCCGGGATGCGCGCTTAAATTTTCAATGCACGCATCCCAAAAATTCAAACGCGCATCCCTGAGAGATGGACGACTCTCTCCCCTCCCTATGGGGTCCTTCGCTATTTTCCTCGCCATTTCCCTCGACAATTTGAATTTTTCTAAAGGAATACTATACTAAACATAATAAATAGTTGGTCTTATATTATTATTCAAAAATTAAAATGTCTTATATCATGATTAGGGTTTCCATCTCCTTCTTTCTTTCACTGTCTATTAAAATCCATCAATCAACCGTGGTAGATTGCAAGAATAGAGGATTGGTAACATAGACATAGCGATCTCAAGTATGAGCAGTTAGCAACGACCCCGTTCATTCTCTCGGCAAAATTTGGAAGCAAGGTTCCTTCACTGCCCTCTCAATGAAATTCATCTGAAGTTGAGATATTTATATGAATTTTGGCGGTTAAAGTGAAGAAATTGTGAGTAATGTGATTAATTACTTCAATGCACTCGTCTTTGTTTCTCTTTCAATCACATAGAATACTAGTAAAATCTACTTATATTCATTTGCCTTACAGACATCTCTCCTGCCTAAAAGATGCCAATCAAATGGTGAGAAAACAAACCCCCTCTGTTTCTTTATTCTTCAAATTAGCTAGGATTCATGTTTTCTGAGTACCATTTTGATTGTTATTGTGGCAAGGGTTTTGTATTGGCAAGCAAATCAAGGGGCCACAGTGAACACCCAGATTCTCGCCGAGGTCTCTCAGTGTATAGAGAGTATAAATGGTGTTAAGGGAGGCAGATGGAAATCTACCCTCACCTACTACAGACCCATTCAAAGAGGTCCTTCTTACTGTTCTACTTCTCTCTACTTTTTTTTTTTTGTTATATAACTTGTTTGAAATGCATTGGTGGGAATTTCCTTCAATTATTTTGGCGATTAAAACAGTACCCGTTCTGTGTATTAGACCAAACTATGCAGCTGCCGGCAGAGATTACTAAAGATATGATGGGTATTTCACTTCAGGAGCAGCCTAATAAGTACTACTTCTTCATCCGTAGTCAGCGAATTGTGCTCGAAGCTGAATCTACGATTCAAACGATCATGGAGAAGATACAGTCTTACAGGAGCAGAATTTCGGCAAATTTCGAGGTTTTTACCCTAACTCAAATGAATTATTATTATTATTTTTCTATATGTGAAGTGTTTCATTTACAATGAAGTCCAAAAGCTGATTAAAACCAACTACTTTGTATGAGCTATATTTGTTGAGATGAATTATATCTTGTGCTAAGTGCTATTGTCAACTCACAACTGGTTTATATAAGCAATGTGAATTCGAGTGGGGCGCTATAAATTTTCCTTTCTCAACCAACAATTAACTTGACTTATTTGAACCTAGCTGAAGAAACCATAAGATGATACCTGATTGTTGGTTGCTCTTGGTAGCACGACTTTTAGATAGTGTACATGTAAGGAGCATTTTTTGATGTTTTCACTTTGTTCGAGACTAGAATATGTTTGATTGCAATGAGAAAATCTTCACGATGAAAGCTTAAATGTTAATTAGGATTCATATGCAAATCTACATGAAAGCACATGTCAAAATTACTCATGAGAATACTTTATTTTCTCACAGAGATGAGTACTCAAGGTAATGCTCATGAGTCATCATTTTTTCATATTAGTTGCTTCTGTGCAGACTTGCATACAATCTAGTAATTCAAGGTTTTCGTCATCGTGATTAAACACTACCTCGGTGTCTAGCTCTAGCTTGATTCTTTCAACATTCAATGTGCATAGACCTATAAAACGAAGCCTAGATCACACCCTTCATTCAATCTGATGAAAAATTTCTTACAAGAGATTTAATTTGCAAATGGGTGTCTGATTTTTTTTCTTCCTGATTGTCAGAAGTGTATTTCCGTGGATGCTCTTCAATGTATTTGAAGAACTGAATTGTTGAGATGACAGTGGTGGTGGTGGGTATATGTTTGCTGTTTCGATTGGAAAAGATGAATTCCACAATGATTTGGGTTTTTAAACTAGATTAATGACTGTAGTTTTATTGTTAACATACTGCATGGGGAGCCAACAGCATAGTATTCTTTTGTGCTTTCACAGAAGAAGCCTAATTGTTTATTTGATTGATTAAATTCACACTTCCGCAACCCATCAAAATATCTCCAATGCCTATGTGCTACACTGATTTTTTTCTACTGAAGTACTGATTAAGTAACCATTGTCCGACAATGTGAATTAATCACTTCAAATTTTTTTGGTCTTTTAAACTTTGTTGAAAAACATGATGTCAAGACATATGCATTAGTGTTTAACTGTCACTGCTGTATTGAAACAGGATCCCGTGTCATGTATAGTTTAATATATTTTATTAATCTTCCCATTGAATTTTCCCTATACTTGAAATAGTTCTGTAAATCATTTTTATTACTTTCTCAAAAATATAGTTGATCCTTGGTATCAAATAAGTTCAGTAATCAGTAACCATTGAAGTAACTTTGAACCCTTGATAGTGTTTTGGTTGGCTTATTCTTTAGACTTTAATGTTATTTTATCACGTTACTTCTTATATAGGGATTTCAATATCAGTTCGGTGATTTCCAAGTAAGAGTGGGAAAGATTGTACCTATTAATTCAGACAACTTGAGGGGAATCGTCATGGAGGTATGACTTTACTATTACGTCTTTTGGATGAATCATACCACCATGCACTTTGCACATTAAGCTTGTCAAGTCATCCTCAAATGTCTTCCAATCTGGCATACATCATGTAATCTATAGTATGAAATAAACTGATGACATGAAGTCTACTTGGCTTTTCTCTATTGAAATATTGGTCTTTCACTCTGTGATTGGACTTTTGTCGCAAGATCAGATTTGTCATTGAGACTGTTCAAACTCAAAAACAGTTTTATAAAAATGTATTTCTTGATTTTGTTGCTGTTTTTTGGTCACGGTTCATGAGTCCAACATTGAATTGCAAGTTTGACCTGTTTCGCTAGACTGGCGACGCATAGATGCTCATTGTCTTTCATAAAATTCACTGGATTTGCTTGCATATATTGTTAGGTAACCAGCTGATGTAGAATCCTGCTAGCATCCTAGCTAGGTTGTTACTGACATGGACGCCTCATATCCTATGCTATCAATGCTGTCAAAGGTCAGCCTAGGCGTGATGCTTAGCCTGGCCACCTTGCCTAACATAATGATGCAAAGCTGATGAGATCCTGTGCCTAGGCTAGGAGATCATTTCGACTATCTATCACCATTGATGCCTTGACCCTTTCACTTCCTCCCGTGGCTATGCTTCTGTGCTCCTCAACTCACAAGTCAGTTGTCTTATTCTTTTCATTCTTTGATTGCTGCTTGCACTTCATGTTTTCCCCTCATTGGAGAATTATTCCATATTTTTACTTATTAATGAGCAATGAGATGATATGCATACATAGGATGAAGATGAATGAGGGCATAACTTGATTGGAGATGATGGATATTGAGGTTGGGGGAGAGTAATGATTAAGATGAAGTTTTGTACCTATTTTAAAATCATTTTAGAGGGTATATCAGTATATTATAAGGTGAGGACCGTGGAAAGAAAGGATTAGTGCTAGGGCCAGAATCTAGTCACAATGACAATTTATTGGTGGATTCTGCTGAGGAATCAGATGATGACGAGAATTAAGTGGCTATTGGAAGGGGATGGTAACATGGTTTTTTTCATGCTTTGCATCCTGAGAAGGAATACAAATGATTTGTGTAGATTGCAGAATGCGGAGTGTTGCAGATTAAGACATTTTGCTTATGCTTTTAGTTAGTTATTTATGTTGAATTGTTTGGAGAAAATATTCTCCAACATGAAATTATTAATTAATGAAAGTGGGGTTTATTTCCCAATTTTCTGATTGATTTTAATCTGAACAACTGGAGGATGGAGTCGGAGTGAAGGGTGAAGGCAGCGGCAGTTGAATGTGAATGGCCAGGTTTAGGTTTCCCATCTCATAGAATTGTGTGATGGGAGTTTCTTGAAGGGGGTGAAGATAGGTGGGCAACAAAGGGGTTTCAAGGGAGCGAAGTCCATGGATTCATAGGTTGATTTCATTGATCAGTAGATTTAGGAACTAATCAAATGGGGGAACAATCGACACGGGGTATTCTCTCCCTTGTCATTTTTGGTGCATCAAGGACCAGAAAGGAGTATAATAGATTGGGAAAAAATTGAAGGTAGGATCCAGCGAAGTAGATAACACATCTTTCTATGGATTTTGGCAAAATGCCTAGGAGGTTACCTTGGGTGGGTAATCTTAGTTTGGTTGGAGGATGCACGATATTTTAAGTCATTGAAAGGATTGATGTTAATGGTGGAAAGGGTATCACTTGTGAGCATTTTTCAAAATTTGAATTCAGATTCTCTGCATATCCTTTTGGACTGCATGATGCGACGACTGGGTTTTGACGGTCGAAGAGACTTGGAGAAAGCTGTAAACCAAATAAACTGTTTGGGCCAATCAGCAGATTGGTGAACCAGGCCATCATACAGTCAAACAAGCAAGTTGGGTTTTATCCACCTCCTTTCTCCAAGTGCTTAGCTAAAGAAGTTTATGTGGGCCCGTCATTAAAGCTTTTTGGGTTGGTCAGCTGGTTGTATCGTCAAACTGAGCAAGTTGGGGTTTATCCACGTCTTGGCTTCAACTGCTTAGCTAAAGAAGTTTAAATGTAGGCCAGACTGATGGGCTGGGTTTCACTTGGGCGTTTTGTTTTTGCTTAAATAATATCCATAACAATAATTTCTGTTCTTAGAGCCTTTTTTAGTAAAGTTGGGATGACTCAATACAAATGGTGGTTTATATGCTAGTTTTTTTTTTTGGTGTGTGTGTGGGGGGGAGCATAGAGAATGCCTCCGAGGAAGGTATTACAACCATCTCCATGAACTGGTGTTTCCCTTGTCGCAAGTGTTAGGCTTCTAAGCGTTAAGGAGTTAAAGGCAAATGATGAAGCAAGGGTGGAAATTCTCGCTAAGGAGTCATTGTATGGCGAAGGGGGGTTGGTTGCTATGTAAAAAGTTGAACAATTGATTTCTTGCTTCCGCCATCAATTCACATCAGATTTTTGGTATTGGAGTGAATCTAGATGGTAGGGATGAGAAGCCATTGCTAAGAACATGAATCAGACAAGAAACTTGGCTTAGAACATGTATCAATCCCCACAATAAAGCGAATCCAATACTCCAATCCAACTATTGATGTTACAAAAAAGAACTTGGATTAGTGAAGGAAGAGCAGCAGAATTTGGTGCAAGCTTTCGTGGGACTGCAAGAAGCCAAAAAGCCACCCTCATTGGGAAACTTCAAGCACCACCGTTGCCCCCTTCCACTCCACTAGTGAGTCACAGCAAATAGCTGCCCCATTGACTTGGAAGGTGTCTCTGTTTCGGATGCACCTTGGCTTCATTGTAACCATTTTAGAGTACTAATGAATTTTAACCTTAAAAAAGTTGAATAATTGATTTTTTGCTTTTGCGATCAATTCATGTCATGTCAGACTTTTGGTATTGGAATGTATCTGATTTCTGCAGACGGTACAGACATGAAGCATGACTGAGAAAATGAATCAATCCCCAATCCCATACTCCAACCTAACTAATGGCATTGTGAATAGGAACTTGGACCACTGAAGGAACATTTTCAGAATCTTGTTCAAGCTCTCATCAGACTGAAAGCCACCCTTGCAAATTGAGAAACTTAAAGCACCATCACCACCCTATTCCAGTCTGCCAGTTAACTACAACAAATTGCTGGCCCTATCGACTTGTTTGATTGACCTGACTGGAAAAGTCGGCAGTTCTAGTGTCACCAACTTTTTTTTTTTTTTTTTTTTAATAACCTAAATGCCGCAACGCCAGAACATTTTCCTCCTATTTCTTCACGCGCCATGAATAAAATGTCCCATTAGCATTACCGAATTGTTAAGAACTAACCAATACTCCTCAAAAGCCCAAGCTGTCAATCAATGGAAGATTAATTACTTAACAAGGATTGTAACATTCCACCATGATTCCAAAGTCAATGTCTTCACCGGCCCACAATATCGACACTAGCCCGATGTTAGCCCTCTCCCCTTTGGTAGCTTTACTCAACTATATATTCAGCAACTTAGAATTATGCCTATACTTAATTATTTAATTTGCCTTTAGGTTGCCTATTTGGGAACCAAACCTTGGACATAGGATTTGGCTCTGATACCAATTGTTAAGAACCGACCCACACAACTTCTGGAGGGTTTTTTATACCTTAAAATTGTTTGTGATAATTGATAAGTCTATAACACTTTATTATTGTTATTTTTATTGTTATTGTTGTTGTTGTTGTTGTTATTATAATTATTATTGTTATGATTATTTATTTTATCAATAAAACATAGCGAAATATTAAAAGGTAGCGGTCTAATGATTAATAAGATCACAAGGCAAAAGATATAGCAAAGCAAAGCTCAATTGCATAAAAATAGACTTTCCCACTCAAACATTCAAGTGTGAAATGCAATGTTTTGAATAACTCTCGCAATGTTACCTCAAACCCAAACTATAGCTCATTACAAATGTTATTACAATTTCTCTCATTCCAAAGAACCCATATTGTTGCAAACAAGGCCCTTTTCGCCAATGGGGTACCACATCAGTGGTAGGCCTATGGCGGATGGAAGGTCCAGGGTTCGAACCTTGCCGGCGGCATCTTGGGTGGGAGGGGTTAAGGGAAAAAAATGCCCATTTCCACAATCAAAGACTTTTCAAGGCGCATCCATCCTCATGCCACTTGGAAGCTATCTGCATGAAGCTCGTAACCACATGAATTGCATTGTTTGCCTTGTTGCATAGAGAATGTTATACCTCTTTTGAGAATTGACAAGTTTAACTGTCCCAAATTAACCTCTTTGGAAAATTTGGTAGTAAACTTGTTAAACTGATCAGTTGGCTTTAATGGAAGATATGAAAGTTTAACAAGTTTACTACCAAATTTTCAATTATTAAACAAATAATTCAATTTAATTTTCTAATAAATTTTCTTCTTAAAAAACCAAACAAAAGTAAAATAAGTAATTGATAACTACTTGGGCATAAACTACGTAGCTAATATTCATATGTAAAAATCACACATCAATCAAATGCAGCCTAAGTAAAAGCAAGTATTCACCTTGGTTTATTTTCACAATCCACATTCTACAAACTCGTAATGTTTCTCAAATAGAGAGATCATATGGAAGTGGTTATAATAGATTACACTAATGTTTTTTTATAGGAGCATTGGCAATTTAGGGGGAAAAAAATCATTTAGACCGCCCATTTAGGACCCGCTAAGTTATTGTTTACAATTAAAGACGCTACTAAACTAAAGCGATAAATTTTTTTTGTTTGTTTGAGCAAAAAATTTGAGATAATTACGTAGGGGTGGGCATAATTTCCCGAAAAATCGAAATCGAACCGGATTCGTATCACATCGTCCCAGACTCACATTGTTTTATTGTTCGGGAAAAGGAATCAAACCGAACCGTTACTGTTTGGTACGATATTGGTTATGTGTTTTGGAATACTGAAAATACAAGACCGAACTAAATAGTAAATTAATCTTATTGTTTAATTATTAAATTTGGATGGTGGAGTTATTTTTATTTTTGGGGGAAAAGATAAAGTAGGTGAAAAAAGGAGAAAACAAGGACACAAGCATAAAAAGAGAGAGTAGGTAAGACAAATTATTTTATATTTATCCATCCAACTGAAGGCAACATTAGCACATGCTCAAGTTTGTGGGGTTCAAAGCTTTTGTTAAGAGCTTTTAGATAACTTGTTGCATGTAGTCATCATCTATGGGGGCATCAATTAAAAGAGTTTTCATGTGTATTTGGTGGAGGGAGAGGTGAAGAGGGTTTCAAGGCAGAGAAGAAACCCACCGAGAAGACCTTGCAACGACCGCCTCCTCGGCGGAGAAGAAGATGAAGCGCCCCAAGAAGAACGTCGAGACCTACATCTTCAAGGTCTTCAAGCAAGTCCACCCCTACATCGGGATCTCTTCCAAGGCCATGGGTATTATGAACAATTTCATCGATGGCATCTTCAAGAAACTTGTCCAGGAAGCTTCAAGGCTCGCCAGGTATAACAAGAAACCCACCATCACTTCATGTGAAATTCTGATTGCCGTGAGACTCGTCTTACTCGGGGATCTCGCCAAACACGGTGTATTAGAGGGAACCAAGGCGATGACTAAGTTCACTTCTTGAATCTTGCAAATTAGGGGTTGTTTTTGTGGGGGGGTTTGGGGGTTATGTTCTTGGTTGTAAAAAGTTGATCCATTTGAAATCTAGATGTAATTGTCTTCAATCAGTGAAAAATTGTTCTTGGTGTCACTATTTGGGAAAGACCGAAATTGGCATTGAACCAGACCGATATCAACTGGTACGATATGATAAAGTATCGACTTAAAAAAGAACCAAACCATATCAAAAAAATTATATGGGAATGGTACTGGTACGACCACAATACCTAATTGAACTGGATCGTGGCCACCCCTAAAATTACAGAATAACACTTGAAACAATGTGTCAAAGTTCCAATTCATTTCAACATCATTCATTGAGATACATGGTAATGTTCACGTCGTTAGGTCCATGCCATATATCTTAATAAATAGTCTTTGTGGGTGTTTAAGAATTTCGTGTAGTCTCGGACAATGGGTGTTGACCGGCCCGTGTTGAGCCTAAGGTGAGCCCTCACACTTGGTGATTATGATAGAGAAATCAGCAATTTCACATTTTACTGTGTATCTAGAGATGCGTGTGACACCCTGCTGGAAAGACATATCATGGGAGTGATGATGGTTGCTAGGAGGTGCGTTGGATAGGCTAACTCGAGGATGCGTGGTGGTTGCATTAGTTGGAGTCTCCCACGCTTAGTCATCTGTCCAATGGAAGATTCATAAGTAATGACTTTGCAATCTTCTGACACCGAGGCCTTTTTGGCGACAAAAACTTTGGTGGATGGTACTAGAGGTCAAAGGTTCGATCCTTGATAGTGGGTTGTTACAACGCATGTGGAAATGGGTTCCCTTTAGGGGGTGGTTAAGTGGGGACAATAATAGTGGTTCGAGAGTGGGTTGTTATAAGTGGGCGTTGAAGTGGGTCTTTGTCGTGAGGTGGTTAAGTGGGGACAATATCAGTGGTCTGAGAGTGGGTTGTTACAATGGGTTTGTCGTAATGGATCCCTGCCGGGTCCAATTTATTGATTGATTTATTTGAGCCTAAAACCTACACATCTGCATGGGTGGTTAAAGCGGGGACAATATCAATGGTTCGAAAGTGGTTGGTACTATGCATGCATGTTTGTTGTTTTTAATGTGAATTTGTATTTTTTTCTCAAAATTTCAGCTTAAATGGAACTCACTGTGATTGAAACTGCAATCAAATAGCTTTTTTGTCCCTATTGTGTCAATTTTTATTTGTTTATATAATATAATTCCTCTGATCCAATGTTCGATGCTCGATCGTTGTTTGAAGAAGATGACATGTTGTTTTGTTCAGTAACCAATCAAACTATATCTGTGCTTAGCTGAAAATAAAGAACAGGACGTGAAACTGTCTATGTTAGCAAAGAGGATACATATTTGCGTGTGAACTGTGTTGTAAATTGCTCAGTTAGATATCCTTATTACACATAGTTATATTAAAGAGTAAACAGCTGGCACGAGGTGCATTTCGTACTTTTAACTTTATTTCCATATCAGATCGATTTTGACCACTAAGTTCTAAGAATGAAGGGTTTTGTCACTAGCATTTAAGTGATGTTTACATATTCATTTGCAGATAGAGTATCTTCCCATTTCATCACTAGACAAATCCCGGCAAGTCATGGAAGATTTTGTTGATATGTGGAAAGAAATTGTATCCAAGAGATCATTGCCTGGTAAGTTTGAGCAAGTTGAACCGAACTTTGCAGAGTATGGGCTTCCAGACCATTACAGTTCGCAACACACCGTGATTCAGTATGCTATGGTCATGAATCAATTGCTAGCCCCTGTGAGAAATTAACAGATACAAAGTTTCTCTTATTGCTTCCAACTTCATGTTCATCTTTCTTGCATTGCTAGTTTTACTTGCTTCTTTTTAAATTTTTGGTGTCTAGGGCTTTGAGAAATGTTTTCTGCAGTATTGGTAACTCATATTTAATTGAGTGTTTTCTTCAAGGAATACACTATTTGATAATTTTGTTCTTCATTGTATTTGTTCCCTGGTGGTCGATGGCTGAAATCCATTCCTTAGTTTGAATTTCGTGCTATGCTCAATATTAGTGATATTTCTCATTGACAATGCATGGGTCTATCTAGGACGGTGGACGGATATCTAAAATGCACAAGTTAAATTATTCTTGTTATATGGTGGCTGTCCACCTTTTAAGTGATTGTCCACTTTACGAGGTCTCATCACCTCTTCTATCCTTATCTCATCAAGGTTGCGGGTGTCAACATTCTATTGATTTTTCAACAAGCTCAAAAGTCATCTTTTTATGTATGTATATATTCTGTAGTTGTAAAATGTAAAGATGAGGAAGAGACAGTGAATGAATGAAATAGAGAATGTTTAATCGCCACTTATGTCCTTCTACTTAAAATTGTTATACATTATCAGCACGAGGCTCTTCGGATATCTGTCATCACGAAATTCTGCCTAGGATAATATTTTTCGCCTGCGTTTACCAGACTCTTTATTCAAAAGAGTTTAGAGGTAAGTATTTCAATCAAGTATCATATGTTTTTCTAGGTTTATATCTGTTTTCCATGAAAAATAGTAAATATGAGTATTAAGAGTATGATCTTAATCATAATAATCAAAATCCTGTCAAGAATAGTTTGAGTGCTAGTAGAAATGATGATTGTGGTAAACACGAACATGACTCAAATGTTTGTTCAACACCAAATAAAGCAGTAGAGTAATATCAAGCTTCCAATGCACAATACGAACAAAACTGTTTCATCAAACAATAAAATTATAGTACATGCAAAATATAAGTACCCCCAAATATGAGGCAACTCCAACAGAGATGGCCATTAGCGAAAGTAAAATATCTAAACATTCAACAAATATGTGGCAACTCTAGAAGTAGTAGCCACTAGCCATGTACTCATCCCAATAGTGATTGTTACAATAATTTTATTCCATGCCTAATTCTTATCTTAGAAACTACCGAAAGTGGTCTATAACACCTGCTACAAAAAGTAAGTATATTGTACAATTTTTTACTAAGCTCAAGGACTCGTATCATATTAGATTGATATACTCATACATTTCCTACTACATGTGAAACATATGCAATATACCGTAATTTGCTTAATTTATCTACTGTATATTTGTTTTTCTTTTACAACATGGTTTATAAAATGCAAATGATGCCAAATTATACTTGTCTAATTGTTAGTACCAAGTTCGCAAAATTTTCTTTACACTGGCCTTTAAGACACAAACGGTGTTTATCATAGTTGGATATATGCAATTTCTTGAGGCTCCGACAGAGCCTGCCATTTATTATTGCAGTTTCTAAAGAAACTTGCGTTATTTTTACATATATGAATCACATCTAATGTTGGAAGCCTGAAGCTTGCATTAGAGATCATGCATTAAGCTTGAAGCTTAAAGTCCAGATACATGCATTACATCTAATGTTGATTAGAGATAATTTTCATTAACTTACTAAGATTATAAAACTCTCAGAGTTATTATATCACATATCAGAAGCTTCTGAACGGTAATTTTACTTTATACGTCTTCACATTGTTTGAAAGACTTTTACTTGTGTATTCTAGACTACCCTATCGTGATTTTCGTATTGCACATTATACAATTGCATAATATCATTTTATTCCAACCGTTAGAGGGAGATATGAAGATAGAACGGTGTTGAATACTTCTATGTGATCTCATCTGGACCCTAAAATCAGACGTGTTTGCTATGCAAACACCTGCTCGAACTTGTATACATGAAGGACAAAGTTTGAATTAAGGCAGCCAATGAATCTGTTGTATGCCAGAAGCGTAACGGGCACATAGGTTCCAAAGATTTCATTCCTTAGAAAAGAAGAACTAGTAAAAACAATTCATGCCCTAGTGCACCCGAAGAAACAATGTTTGAAACTGTTGCAGAAATTGTACAAACTCTAGAATAAGTTATACATACAACTCTAGAAAAGCATAACATGACACTCCTAAAGAGGTCATACAGCTCCAGACGAGCATTACATGACGCTCTTGAAGACGTCATGAAGCTCCAGAAGTAGCAATGCTCCTGAAAAGGCCATGACACTTCAGAAGAAGTCATAAAACTTTGGAAGTAGCAATAAATGACAATCTAGAAGAAGCCATTCCAATTTCTCCATTACCCTAGAAGCGATTATTCATATCCCTGAAGCGAGTTAAAAGCCCTGGAAGAGGCCCAGTACCTGATAATAATGAGATCTCAATATATTAAGGAGAAATGTGGAATCAAATAAAATGGTCATCAATGACATATTCACATATATGGTAGCTACTGAAATATCAAAGGGCAATGATACTGAAATTACACAACATATTTATAAATGTCGACAAATAAATGATTGGCCAAATGAAAATATATTGTCCAAGGTGCATTAGGTCCACCAAATGGAAATATTATCGAAGTGGAATTGGGTTCCCTTGAAAACATGGTGTGTTTGGACCTATAGTACAAACACCTAAAAATGTATATTGTAAATGAGTGTTTGTAAGAAAACAAATGAGAAAATGAGATAGTATGATATAAGACAAGACTTGTGGCACAAGGGTTTCTACAGAATCCTGACGTTTGATTTTTAATATTTCCTAGTTAGGAATGCCTTGTAGTTTCTAAAAATTGATATGCGAATTTTGAATGTCGTAACTTCTTATTTATATGAAAATTTAGACAGATATTTAGAAATCCCTGAAGGATTTACTTTGTTAGATACACACATGCAAATCCCTGAAGGATTTACTTTGCTTGAAGCAACTCAATACATCTAGGACATGTTTTATATGATTTGAACCATTCCAAAAGAATTTGTTATATTTGTCTTAGTAAAGAGAAGTATCTGTGTAAGGTAGGTTATGCAAATAGTTAATAGCTTTTGTCATATTAACAGTTTATGACAATAATATTTTTTTTGGACCATGAAAATACTGTTAATTATATAACGACAAAAGTTGCAATTAAAGACCTTGAAAGAACAACTTTGTTCTCGGCCCGCAGATCGAGTAAAGTACTAGTAGAATATTGATTTATCAATCGAGGTACATTAATAAGATTTTTAATACTTTTAACATATAAAACTCTCATCCACTTATGGTCGTCCGATCTTTAGATTTCAATAAAGATTTGTATTAACAAAATTAAAGGATACTCGGTCCTAAAGTACCATATGTGAGTATAATTGGTGCATTGTTATATTTGATACCATGTACACTATTTTTCTATGCATTTACTAGCATGGTATCATTTTGCACAGACATATATTTGCATAGCATGCTATTTTCGTGGGATCATTTATATGAGTTTATTCCTGTGATTTATTTAATCATTCTCATCTAGTTGGATATGCTGATTCAGGTTCTCTGTTTGACTCTTATAAGGATAGATCACATGCTTCTTCCTCAAAGGAGATTGAACGAAACACATGACAATCAAATTTTTTTACCCACATGAGCTTCAGAAGAACAACGTGCTTAAGGTCGAACAAATTTGGTATATGAACAACCTTGCAGATCTTTTCACCAATTCCTTGTTTATATCAATGTTTTAGAAATTGGTTTAATATGTATAAAGTTAGTCAACAATAGTGATTACATAAGGGGGAGTATCTGGAAGTATACCACCCGAAAAACATCTCTACAAGAGCATATAGAAATACATTCTTGAAAGTATCCTGAAGTATACTGTATTTGGGTAAGCTGTACTCTTTTTCCTTTGACGCGGTTTATCCATCAAGGTTTTAATGAGGCAACAACATTAAGAAGTATGCCCCGTGAGAAAGCATCCAAAAGTATGCTATGAGATCATATAGAAGTATATTTGATTTATACGCGTTGTACTCTTTTCCCTTCGACATGGTTTTTCCCATTGGGTTTTTCTGTCAAGGTTTTAATGAGGCAACATTATGTGCATGAAACATCCTGTAGCATGTAAAATTGACAACTGTACTCTTTTTCCTTCGACATGGTTTTATCCCACTGGGTTTTCCTGTCAAGGTTTTAACGAGGCAACATCATACACAGCCACCATATTCCTAAATAATGGGTTTTAATGACAAGATTTTAGTAAGACAACAACTATGGTAATACAACCTTCATTGCATGAAGATATACTCGTGTATTCTAGAAGAGACGAAGAACATTTCATCAGGGGGAGACCTGATTTTGCAAAAGACTTTGGACAAATTGCATGGTACTCTTTTCCTTCGCTGAGGTTTTGTCCTACTGGGTTTTTCCAAGCATCGATTTAACGAGGCAACATTTCACACTCACCATATTTTTGAAGAATGTTACCTATCTTTGTCCAAGTTTTTTCCATTGGGGTTTATTGGCAAAATTTTAATTATGGTGGACATCCAAGGGGGAGTGTTATATAGTGGTTGTCCACCTTATAAGTGATTGTCCACTTTATGAGGTGTCATCACCTTTTCTATCCTTATCTCATCAAAGTTGAGGTGTCAACATTCCAACGATGTGTGGCATTCTCAACAAGCTCAAGTCATCTTTTTATGTATGTATATATTCTATAGTTGTAAAATGTAAAGATGAGGAAGATACGGTGAATGAATTAAATAGAGAATGTTTAATCGCCACTTATGTCCTTCTACTTAAGATTGTTATAATTCTAGGATGGGCACCAGAATTATGAATTGGGTCTATCTAGGATGGTGTATGGATATCTTAAATGCACAAGTTAAATTATTCTAGGTTGGCACCAGAATTATGCATTGGTGCGCATGTGACGTGCTTTTAAAAATCTTGTAACGTTTTCGTTGCTTTCCATTTCTCCAAATGTCCGTGGCTTATGTCTTCCACATTTTTTTTTCTTCAGAAAACAACCAAATCTCCATTTTCTTTTGCTTCCCTTTTCAAGACACATTCTTAAACCTATATTAAAAAGCGTCTATAGCTAAAACCCCACATTTTCAATAAAATTTCTTGTATCACATCTGATGCAGTCGTTTTTCGTTCTTCTGTTTTGACCTAGTTCCTATTGACCTGTTGACCTGCACAAGTTACGCACGTGAGCCATTGACCACCGTTGTGGTGGCCGATGACACTTTGATGTCAAAGTCAGACAAAGATTTGAGGAAGGTGTAATGTTGTAACAGGAAATTTATAGCGTATCTTAGTTTACCAACCTCATGTCTTATTTATAGTGCATGGGGTCCTGGTTCTACTAGTCCATAGAAGGCGTAGTTTAGGAAGGAGATCTTCGTGGAGATCCTTCTCTAATTAGGAGTCGCGTTGTAGGAGAGAAGTTCCATGTTAGCCTTGTGCTCCTAGATACGCAGGAGATAGTTTCCAATACGAGAGTAATCCGTACAAGGAAGATTCCCTGTGTGGAATGTACTCTGGTATTTACTTCCTAGTTGGAAATAGAGAGCTGCTGTAGTTGTCGTCCGAAGCTGATCCTCAAGATACTTGCCTTAGTAGGACTTACGGGTATTGAGGATAGCTGTGAGACGTGTGGGCCTAGCATGCTGTAAGAGTTCAAGTTCGTCTGGCAGACTGAATTGGGCGGGCTTAGAACCGCTTGGGTCGGATCAGTGTTGGGTTGATGCTGAAACCCGTAGTTCCTTGAGATCATCATGACACGATTATGGCTCTGAGGCGTACCATTTTTATGTATCATTAGCTACTCCCCCCGAGTTAGTGGGCAGTCACATCGGTTTGCTAAGTCATTTTCTGAGAAGATACGCCGCTAATGGTGATGATTGTTGCTCGAGCCGTGCGCCACATTAATTGAAAATGCATCGATTTAGTAGAAGATAGGCGGGAACCCAATCCTTATTTAGGTCATTTGCAGTGTAGAGTCTGACTCTTCTACTTTTCTTATTGTTGAAGATACCGCTCTGATTAGAAAAGATTGTTCATCTTCTTCATGGCTCAACAAAGCCTTTTTGACGACTTAACTTTGGCCCAAGGGCCTGGAGTTTTTCAAAGACAAGTTGTTTTCCGAGCCTGGTCTTGCTGAAATCCCTATGAAGTTTGGGGTCCCCAAGGACTTGCCATTGTATGTCCTACAGGGTGACCAGACGCCAATGTCGCCATCGGCAGGGTTTATTTGTTTGCATCGCGGGATGCTTCAAACTGGAGTGCGTTTTTCGGTTCTGGACGTGATTTGAGAGTTCTTGGATCTCCTGGGGATTCCTCCGGCCTAGTTGGGGCCTTAATGGATATAGGATCATTCTATTGATTCAGATAAGTGCTAAGGAGGCCGACGTCAGCGTGACTCCGCTAGTAACTCAGTTGCTAACTTCTCCCCGACTAAAGGGTACGCTGTCTGTAAGATGACATTGTCGGCTGCTTTGTGAATCTGCTGATGATTTCAAGTTTTGGCAGAAATATTGCTTCTTGGCCTCTGCGGATTCAAAATATTTTTGATGCAAGGGTCATCCGCTTGAGCGATAGTTCAGGCCGCTTCGTAAGTTCAACCCTTTCTTATGACTTTGATATGCTTGATTGCGGGTTGGCTAATCATTGCTTGTGTTTCTTTGTAGGAATGTTTTCTACTACTCCTCTTACCTTAGAGGAGCAAAACACCATGGAGATGTTCTGCGACTTGCTAAAGAAGAACATGGTCGATGTCATAAGAGTTTCCAACTTCATCCGTAGTGGTCGGTGGGACAACTGGCACGTTGCCCCCACTATGTACCGAGTATCACAAATTATGTTGGAAGATGGGGCCCCTTCAAAGAAAAGGAAGGATGCTAGGGCCAAAGCTCCCGTTCTATCTGATGTGGAGAAGCCGTCTGAAACATTTGTCTCTTTCATGAGTTCGAAGAGGTCCCGTGTTCGATCTGGGTTGCCCTCAGCATAACCTGCTCTAGGGGAAAAAGTACATGAGTCTGGTCGACCTATCAGCGTGGGGTCTGATGTGCCCGGCTTGGAGAAAGACTACCTGTGGTTCTCAGGAGTTGTAGACAGATCGAACCTTAGTGAAGTGCAGGTCGAAGCTTTGAATGAACGTCTAGTGCGGGTTGCAATGGTGGCTTCTATCAGTGTTGATTCGCATGGGACTGTTCCGATAGAAGTGTCCTGTGAGGATTCGCCTGAGGTTGTAGAATCTAATCGTCCCACTAGCGTGCAGTCTGAAAGTGACCGTGGTGGCACAGACCAAGTTTCATGAAGTCCGTGTTGCTCACCGTCTCGTTCCAAGCCACAGCTAGAAGTGTTGGAGGGTCATCTGGCTAATTTACTTCCTCATCTCTCTCCAGATTCTGTCAAGCCGTTTCACAATATAGGGTCAGCTGCTGTCGACAAGGGAAAAGTTGAAGAAGAGAGCCTGACAACAGTGGCAATTGCGAAGGGTGGTACCAGTGTGATTCCTAATCCAAGAAAGCTTTATCCGGATGCGTGGATAAGCCTGTTTGCGCCAGACTTGGTAATGAGCTCTCAGGTCTGGCACCGAGAGGTTGAAGTGGAGTATGTCTCGAGGAAGCATATAAGCATGCGTCATAGCTGGTTGATGGGTTATACTCCAAAGCCCGAGGAGGATACGCTGGAATGGTGTATGGACAAGGGTTTAAAGTACCTTATGTTGGGTATGTCTCACTTGAGTCAGGTGGCCATTGCTGGGACGAAAGTCGGGGCAGCTCATGAGAGGGTATACTCCTTGGAGCGTGTCTTCTCGCACATGCAGACGTTGTATTCTGATGCGCTTTATGAAATTGATTAGCTACAGAAGCAGGTTGAGGAGAAGAGGCTAGATCAGTCAACCATGGCCGCTAAGATTCGAGGGGCTCGTTTGGAGGTCCTTGAGCATGATATGTCAGAGGTAGTGTCCGAGAGAGATAGACTCAAACATGAGTTGGACCCACCGAGACGTAAAGGTTGCACATGAAGCTGTGGCTAAGGCGTGTTCTGAACTGCGGTCTCTTGCTGAAGAGAGTGCTTTGAAGGAAGCTGACTGGGCTGCTCAGAAGCAACAACTGGAATCTGATGTAGAGTTCAATGCTCGAGAGGAAGAAAGGTCGAGGACCAACTTGAGTTGGCATGGCATGAACTTAGTGCTATGAAGAGTAGTATCGCCACAGAGCAGTCCCAGGTTGACATGCTGACAAGCAAGTTGGAGCATGAACTTGCTGGTTCAAAGGCGTGGGAGGAAAAGCTTCTGTAGGATCATGGAAAATGCGAGTTTCGTTGGATCATACACGGCAGGCTGGAGTTGTTGGCGCTAATGAAGGAGGAGCACCCGTAGTGGGATCTCGATCATTACAAGAAGATGTCGTATGTAGACTTGTCTGTTGCCTTTGCATTATCGAATGGGGAGGACAGTTCGGGCCTTGATGCCCAGGACGTGATGCGTGTGGACGCAACTCCTGCTTCTTCTTCCATTAAGCTTACCTCCGTTGTTTCTGTACCTTCTCCCGATGAGGAGTAAACTTGTATTCTTGTACCCATTTTGTCGACCATTAATGAAAACAATTTTATTCGTTTTATGGCAGCTATCTCTATTACATGTCTTTCGTTTTGCCTTGTCGTCTTGTTTTGACATAAACTGGTTGAACCAATAGGACGTCGAGTGGTATTTCTGTAGTAGAGAGTTTAACTGCTTTATATCGCAAATGACTTGAGATCATTGTTACTTGACAGTGGGCATGTTGCAGACAGTTTAGCTGGGGATTGAGTTGCCCGAGCTGTATCTTGCCTCCAAGGTAAGCTGCTTGAGGCTTGCCTTGCTTGTGTGATGGGTCGGCTGCAGCTGCTGCTATGGGAGAGTTGTGATGGCTGAGCGTACACTTCAGAGAGTTTGTGTTGGGTCAGGCGTCGTAAGCTCGGGCAGACATACTATATAGCATTTACTTGGGCACTGGTCGTGTGATTTGTGTATCGGCTTGAGCGGCTTTTACTAGTAATAGGATGCCAGTTCGTTTGAGCGTGAAGATGCTGACTTAGCTAGATTTGTTTTTGCGGTCGTTGTTTCAAAGTAGAGCGGTGGTCGCGTGGCGAGCTGCTTGGGGCTCCCACCTTCCGAACCATCTATGCCCGAGCAATGTGGGCTATAGATTCAAGGAGTAAAGGTTTGGCGACTATGCTGAAGAGAAGTAGCCCCATGGTGAGTCATCGACATCAGTTAAGGACTGACTAGTCTCCCACCTTTCGAACCATCTACACTCGCCCTGCGTGGTGGGGGCTATAGGTTCGAGTAAAAAGGGTTCGGTAACCAGGCTGAAAATAGTGGTCCCGTGGCAAGCCATCGAGATCAGTTCGGGAGTGACTAGGCTCCCACCTTCCAAATCACCTACACCTGTGCGCATCAAGCTACAAATTGGGAGTTTTCGGCGGCCACGTTGAAAAGCAGTGGTCCCGTGGCAAGCCGTCAGAATCAGTTCGTGGCTGACTAGGCTCCCACTTTCTAGACTATCTACACGCGCAATGGGAGCTACAAGTCTAGGGTTGGTGTTTCGGCGGACACGTTGAAAAGCAGTGGTCCCATGGTGAGCCGTCGAAATCAGGTTGGGACTGACCAGGCTCCCACATTCCAAACCATCTACACCCGCGCAATGGGAGCTACAAGCTTGGGCTTTGATCAAAAGCTTTCGTTGCCAGTTGTCACCAGCTAGGCTTACCTGATTGGATTCGGCGATCATTGATATCGAAGGGAGGGGGCAATGATCCCTGACAAGTCGTCGTCACCAAGTGTGATAACCCTGATTAGACTCCCACTTCCTAGACCATCGAGATTCGCATTGGACGGACTAGGTTTCAGGTGATACCAGAAGTCGTCGTCATCAGCTTAAGCTGACTAAGCTTGCCCAGTTGGATATGGGTTCCGCTCGTTTGAGGGCGTGAGAACCCATGTCCACCATTGTTATGCATTGTGTGGACAATATTACCTTAAAACAAATAGCGATTCGTAGATACGGTCCGTGCGTCAAGGCTGTTTTGGATTTGTGCTCATGCCTAGCTTGTAACATAATATTGTTTTAATGGTGGGTCGAGTGGATCGAGCCTTTGGGTCCGCAAAGGAAGAGTTAGAGTTTCCTGTTTGGTTGCGTTACGTGTATGACATAGATCGCGCGGTGACACTTGTATGGCGTAGACTGCGGGACAATTGAGTATTGGTCACTCCCCTTGAATCGATGGGGTTGCATGCATCACCATTAATTGAATGAACATGGTCTGTGCAGCTTCCTTGAGAACCGTCGTCTCTTTGTTTCCCATACTGTATTCAATGCTTGGAAGTTAATGCTAGAACGCCTGTTTGGTGAATCATCACGCCTATATAATGGTGTTTTCCAATCGTTGTAGGTACTATATTTTGCAGAGCTCATCTTCTGTAATGTTCTGGAAGGAAATGTATGAGATTGAGCTTGAAGAAAATGCTTTGGGTTTTCCAAAGGCTAAAGGGAGATCTTTGACAATGGAGTCTTCGAATGTTTTGCCATTTGTATTGATCATACACGACGATAGTTACTGTTATGCGCGTTCACCTGTTATGGGTGGGCATGTAGTTAATCTGCTGAGATCTCGTAATTTCTTCTCATATTGCGGAGAAGTAGTATAGGTTTCCTACCAAGGAAGATGCCTTGGTGTTACTCTGTGCCACTTGTGCTCGCGTGTTCATGAATCTTGTTGCTAACCAAGGGCTAATTGAAGTGTTAGCCGATGTGCGATGCTTCCGGGTATGGTAGCTCTCAATCACTCTTGGTATCGCACATGGGAAAGTGGCCTCGCTTGACAGTACTGGGAGACCTTGTTGACGTGGCTGCTAGTGGCCATCCTCATCTGCCTTCTTCCATTTCCCTTCTGGTGGCCAAAAAACATTTGAAGAAGTCTGTAAGGGGGTGGAATGTCTATTAAAAAAATCAACAGCCTGTTGTAAGGTCTACAACGCTGTTGTACGATCGCTTTCTGGGGTGATTTGATGGAGCAATTGACTGCTCAGTTCTTTCAATCCTTTCTGGCACTTTGATATTGATCTTGGGAAGGGGTCTAGCGAATTCATTTTAATATCTTTGTTGTCACTTGCAGACTGCTTACATCAGAGGGTCTGCATGGATTTCTTTGGATACCCCTCGTAGTAGAATTGTCTAAACGAGTCTGTTACTTCATGTCGCACTGTACTGAGATGCTTGTAGTATGCAGTCATTTGTATTCGCCTAAGGGTGCTTGCTGTTACATCTTTCCAATAATCAATAGAGTTAGTTTCTGTAATTCTTCCTCTACTTCTTAAATGATTGCAAATCAGATAAGTTTTAAGAACTAAAACTCTACATTGACTATAGAAAGATAAACAAATGACTGAAAGTAGATTAACTGTTGATCGGG